>BLFK01000191.1:512397-532397 GCA_014634185.1 Astreopora myriophthalma
TTGGGGGGAGGGGGGGGGGGGGGGGGAAATTGGAGTGAGTTTTGCTTGTATCGTGTATACCGTCCCAACAGTTCTAACCCGCGTTGTAGGTTGATAGCTAAGTGCGCTTCCACGATAAAACAGCATTTACAATTGCAATAACGGGCTCATCTTCATTATTCTTCAAAATGATGACCAATACCCAACCTCTATAACTGGTCGGAACCAAATAAACTCAACGTTTGTAAGACACTTAATTGTCACGGCAATACAACCCCTACTTATCGATGAAGAGGCTCTTCAGATTCATATGATTGGCTGAATAGCATTCGCGCGTCGAACAGAGTTGTCATCTGTGCAGTTATCGCCATATGTGGTATCACCATTGTGTGGGGCACTTCGTCTAGACCCACAGACTTAAGTGCACCGGAAAAATATTCGCAATTACATTAATTAATGCAAGTTACAGACTCGGATCAACGTAAAAACAAATAAGACCTCGTGAAATACCCAAACCCTAACCATATCCTTATTAAAAGTGAGCAAATGTTACCATATTTGCCAATGAAAAGCAGTTTTTACGTCGATCCGAGTCCAGCGATCCAAGTTAATCCTGTCCAACTTTTGCACCCGCTCTTTTGCAGCTTTTTAGAACAAGAATAGATCAACACATAATCCCACCTCTTCGTCCACAATTAGGTCCGACAACATCATGTGAGCTTTTTCTTTCGGCTTACTAAAAGTGTAATATATAGCGCCGTTTTGAGCTTTTCTTCACATGACAACATGGCGGCCACTCGCAATCATGAACCCAGGCTCTTTCTCCTTTCGTCTCTTGTCGTCGAGAATGAAAGAGAGAGAGTCTGGGAACAAGATTGCGAAAATGGCCGCCACTGCGAGCCGCCATTTTGAATAGGCTATTTGCATGATGGCGTCATTTTACTACCAAGACCAGAATGCATTGAGCAGCTTCTATTTATTGTCAGGGAAATTTTACCAGTTGTCTCATTATTCCCTGAAGAATAGAAAAATCTGCATATTAAAGAAAGCATTTTTACAAAGCATTCTGGTCTTTGTAGTAAAATGACACCATCTTGCAAACGGCCTGAGTTACCATGCCGAAGAGATTGATGTTCAAAAACACAGAAAGGTCGGCCACGTTGTTGTCTGTTTTAATTTTACTTTTTTTCCGAGTATGCCTGTGTCCTTACTGATAAATTCATTGAGCTCCTGTAATTTCATAATTTTTTTTCTGTCAGCGAACCACTATGGCCACTGAACGCTCTATTCAAAATGCAACATAATTTTACTAACCAATGTATACTCCAGTGGGGTTTCTAGTGGTTCTTTTGCAACCTTTAACCCAGGCTGTCTCCCGTTTTCCTCCTTTGTTGTCCACAGTCGCCGGTCGTCGAGAAACAGAACAAGAAGAACTACAAAGAGAGAGAGAGAGAGAGAAGGGAGAGGCATTGGTCCTTTTGGACCCAGTGACGTCATATATTTTCAAACGAGAGCAGACCGAGTCCAAGTTGGTTATTTGGTCCAAGATGGCGGTGTATTTTTTATTATTAAGAACTTGTATGATTTCTCGCTAGCTACATTGTAGCCTTCGCCTTACCATGCAACAGCGATTAAACGGCTTAAAAAGCCGCAGCGACGAGTCAAGATTGCAAGCCGCTAAAGATCTTCAGCATTATGTATCCACTGAGCTTCGCGAAGCGTCCGCAGAGCAGTACACGAGCTTCATGGACGAGTTGAATCACCATATTTTTGAGATGGTTTCAAGTTCAGACGCAAACGAAAAGAAAGGAGGAATTATGGCGATTGGTAAATTTACAGTTCCCTTTTTAGAGAATTATCTTATAATTTAAGTTTCTTATGAATTCTTGTTGTCGTATTCTTGGTCACACTTGGTCTACCTTGGATGGTCTTGTACATGTACACCGTAAAATAATAAGTGCGTAAAATTTAATTACTATTACAATCAACTTCTTCTGAAACATCTGAAGAAAAATTCAAGAAAAGTTTTGTGTTTTTATAGTTGCCTTGATCGGCATTGACGGTGGTAACACAACCAAAATGAGCAGGTTTGCCAATTACTTGAGAAACTTGCTTCCCTCGAATGACCAAGTTGTGATGCAAATGGCATCTAAAGCAATGGGACGACTGGCCATGACGGGTGGAACCTTTACTGCCGATTACGTTGAATTTGAAGTGAAGAGAGCTTTAGAGTGGCTGGGTGGTGATCGGAATGAAGGGCGGAGACATGCTGCGGTAAGTACAACTGTACAGTATATTTCAATGTGACAAATAAAAAGGTGAATCTGCTGTACTCTTGGATACTTTGGGGCCAATTTATCTTTGATCTAGGGGTCAGTACTATAAATTAATATTTCGTCACTAGAAGATCATTGATCACCATTGTCATCGTCACTGTCATCGTCATCCTCATCATTTTGATTGTGTAGTTTGTGATAAACATATAGGAATAAAAACAGCAAAATCACACAATGTCTGGATGTTATTTGGGGAGTTGACTTGATACATATGATTTGGTTCTTTGTCAACACCCTTTTTGCTTCTATGCCTTCATTTTTGCAAGTAAAGTTGTTGTAAATAAATTTGAAGAAATATCCTTTTTGGCATAGGTACATTGGGAAGTGGAACAGTTTACCTGCATCTGTTGTAGCTATAAGTGGCTCATTAATTAGCTTTAAGAGAACTTTAAAGAATGTGTTATGCATTGATGCCTATATCTATATCTGATGTCGTAATATATTCTTCTGGTACAAATCTGTTCTTGATCCATGTATTGTACATGTATGTATTCTTTGACTTCTTATAATAACAGTAATGTTTGATTTTTTATTTATATATATTTATATTTTGGGGTATAGCCTATCATGAGGATTAGGTTCCTCCCTGCTGTTTAACACTTAATTTAAGCAATTACTGATGGTTTAATAAAAATGTTATACATGTACAGGTGCTGGTGTTGAAGGAGTTAGCCTTGAATGCTCCGACATTTTTCTTTCAACAAGTTCAACCTTTCTTTGAAAACATCCCCAATGCTGTGCGTGACCCAAAGGTAAGCTGTACATTACATATGACATTACAGTGTATGTAGATTACATTTTATAGTCGCTGCAAATTAATTTTGACATGTAGATTATGCAAAGCAAAACATGTGCTTAGTTATCTCCTTAAGCACTGAACTGTTAGCCATCTTTTTGGTTATTTTGATGGTAGGAGTAACCTCTGTAATATTTCATCTTTGTAGCAAGCTATCCGTGAAGGTGCTGTGGAAGCATTGCAAGCATGCCTTGTCATATTGGCCCAAAGAGAAACTAAAGAAATGCAAAAGCGTCCAATTTGGTACAATGTAAGTTCGTCCACATTGTACTAATGTAGGCAAATTTTCCCAGCAATAATTTCTAGTCACTGACATGTAGGTTTGTAATAATTAGTGAGATTAATATTGTTGTTGACCTTTCACTGCATGGCTGACTGAAAGAAACCTTAAAATATCGTGGCCTGAAATTTAAACAGAATTCAGAGTCTTAAGGCTTAAGGTTCACCCTACATACTGGGAGAGATTTAAATAGCAAGCCTACCTTTTCCTTACCCACTCTGTTTTCGTGCCAAGCCCTGTTCTCTTTGTGTTACATGTACTTGGAATCCTAACTTGGAAGTCTGTTTGTGTGTAGCAAATATATGAAGAGGCAAAGAGAGGATTTGAGGACACAAATACCAAGGAGAAAGGAGTTGTGCTTACGAAGGATGACAAAGCACATGGATCTTTGCTGATAATGAATGAATTAATCAGAAGTGCGAGCATTGAAGGAGAGGTTTGTTAACTGCCCTGTTACTTTGTATTACATGCAAGTCTTGCATTAAAAGTTTACATCAATCAGGATGATCCACATTAGGCAAGAAGCCCTCAAAGGAGTTATTTTCGTTTGGCTAAAGACTAGCTTTGTGTAAAAATTTAAGAGCAGCTGTGAAATGAGATTAAAGTACATGTAGATGAGTGTCTTGACTGGGTACCAGTCCTTAAGAACAGTACTGCTTACAGTGCATTATACACCTCTACCAGTTTAGGTGGGAATGAATTGAAAGTAAAATGTCAGTCATCTTTGATGCCAAAAGTGGCTTTTGATTGCTTACAGAGAGCAAAGCAAGAATTAGAAGAGATCTATTGTGATCAAACTCAGAGCCAAGTTAGCCTTGATGATCTTGGCATCACCTCTCCCAAGAGTAAGTTTGCCCTGCAAACTGGCTACCAACACCAGAGGTCACTGGCATTACTTGGGGGAGGTGGGATGGGAGAAACCATGTGCCATAGCAAAGTATGCAAGGAATTCATGGATGACCACTTTGAAGAGGTGAAGTGAAGAGTAGTTACCTGTATTTACAAAACAACAAGTTATTATTTTGTTTGTATGCAGTGTCTCTGAATTTACTTCTAAACTGTACATGTGCATGTCTGCAGTTTTGCGTTTTGATTCTTGTTATGCCAATGCAGGTTTGCAATTTGGTTTTGCGCTACAAGAATACAAGAAACAGCTCAATACAGCAGATGTTACTGACTATTCTTCCGAGACTTGCTGCATTCCAGCCCATGAGATTTGTTAAAAAGTGAGTAAGATGACAGTTCAACCAGGGTTTAATTTCATTGAGCACCAACAGCAGACAAAAAACAACCCAAACTTCACTCAGAAAAGTCTGCTTCTGTTTTGTACAATGTACTTGTTCCCAATAATTTTCCAATGTGGTTATCGTTTGTTTTAAGTTGCCTCAG
This sequence comes from Astreopora myriophthalma, assembly GCA_014634185.1. NCBI lineage: Eukaryota > Metazoa > Cnidaria > Anthozoa > Scleractinia > Acroporidae > Astreopora > Astreopora myriophthalma. Next base: position 517,178 of record BLFK01000191.1, read on the forward strand.
ATAGTTATGTTGATGTTAATAAACTACCAATTTTTGGTGGAATCTATGTATACCAGAATGCTTAAATTGCTCATAGATTTTAGAATTTTTTTTCAGCGAGGTGGCGTCAGACTGCCTCAGCCTCACGACCCTTTACTGTCACAGTCTCACACTGCTATAATGGGCCATCATGCACTGATGGTCTTTGTCAATATGTGTTGAAACCCTTCAGTGGTTAAATGCTTACTTAATAAATTAAATTATACTCTACATGTATATGGTGCAATGTACATGTAACTTGTTATTTGCAGTTCTGTTTTTTTTTAATGGTGGACACATGTTATGTTTGATGATATTTAATACTTAATTGTATTGTGCATTTTATGTTAAAAAGTTATTTTCTATTATTTGTTTTATGTTGAATAAATATTATGATCAAATAAATGTGCATAACAGAAACATGTGCTACTGAGTACCATAATTTTCTTCTGAAGTGACTTCACAGGTCCCCTGACATTTATTTATTTTTTCTGGTTTTTCTAATTTTTTTTGTGCTTCAGGTATTTAAGGGACACCATGGAATATCTTTGCTCTGCTCTAAAGAGGGTAAGTTTCAATGAAGTTACTGATTATGGGTTGTTACTAGAGTCCAAAATTAGAAATATTTGTTCTTCTCAGCAAGGGTTGTTTGCTTTAATCTTCACTTTGGTCTGAAACATTATTTTCAAATAATTATTCAGTTAAATGTATACTACCACTGGTTAACTTGTACCATGTTTTGGTTTAGACTCAATCTCTGTTTACAATAATTATTGTTATTTTAATCACTTTGTACAACAGTGCATTATGGGGCCACTGTCGAAATAATTATGCATGTACAGCTGTAGGTTGGGGCACAAAGTCATTCTTTTTCAAGTTTGATCAAGATAAGAGGGTATGGATACTGGTCACACTTGCCAGCTTCTCCATGTTTTTATCTCTTGCCTTTTTAGAAGTGTGTTGTTTTAAAATTCTTCTCAACTGGTCATGTCTTTAGGAAAGGGAGAGATCTTCTGCATTCAAGGCCACTGGTTTGATAGCTCTTGCTGTAGGGCATGACATAGAGAGACACAGAAGTCCAGTGTTCGAACAAGTGAAAGCCTTGTTTCCCATGAAAGATCTTGGACACAGGTACTACTCTCGAAGCCTTGCTAAACCTTACTACTGTAGTTATAGTTAGTTTGAGCTCATCACTTTATGTTTACCAGGGCTGTCATTAAGTCTGAGCAACTGGAGGTTTTTCCTTTAAATATTGAGATTTTATGCTAAATGTTTTCCAAAGCATTATTTTACTAACTTGAAGCCTGTGACAGCTCAGCTTACATGCAAGCAATAACTTGTCTAATCAACATGGTCTTGTTTCAGGCGTCAAAAGGCAGTTACAGTAGATCCAATGGTATTTGCCTGTGTTGCTATGATGTCACGTGCTATCGGGCCAAAGATCTCAAAAGAAGTTAAAGATTTGTTGGAGCCAATGCTATCAGTTGGCCTCAGGTATGGTTGAAATGTACATACTATTAGGTATATCCATGACTAACTTGGCCGCTGCACATACCATCCAATGTGTTTGTGAGTGACTTTGTAAATCTTTTTGTGAATGATTTGTGGTTCCTTTTGGGTTATTTTTGGTCTGATTAAAAAAAGGCTGAATTTTAAGCTAATATAATAAAATAGGACAATAATAATTATTGTTTCCATTCTTTTTCATCCCATTCTTTATGGGATCTTTGAGATCTTTGTTGTTTGGATGTAGCCAACCAGTAAAGATAGCTCCTTGAAATGACACAGAATTTCTCATAACATTATTGTATTTCAGTCCAGCCCTTACGGCTTGTTTGCATGATTTGGCACGACAAGTACCACAGCTAAAAAAGAATATTGAAGGTACCTGTAGGTTCTTGGTGCAATTGTACAAGATAAATTTTATGCTATCTGTCAACTGGTAACAGAAGCTGCAGTAATAAATGATTATTTGTCAAACTTCAGATGGTCTTCTTACAATGCTGTCCATGATTTTGATGCAAAAACCACCCCGCCATCCGGGAGCACCAAGAAGTGCCACACCTACACTCACTCAATCAGGTGATTTCATTGTGTGCTTCTCTTTGATGTCAGTAAATGTTTTTGACGACCTACTGTAATGAGCAAAGGTAACACTTATAGATGCTGTGCATCTCCTGAGTTCTCCTGTTGATCAATCGATTTTTTGTTGATCAATCGATTTTTTGTTGATCAATCAAATGACTTAATTGTGCTTTGTATCTCAGCTTCTTCTCATGCCCTGTCTGATGCTTTGGATGTGACAAGTACTGTGTTGGCCCTGAGGACTTTAGGAACATTTGATTTTGAAGGTAAAGTTTATTCAATGTAGCGAATGTTTAATGATGTACAGTGTAGACTTGGGAGTATTTTTAAAATTACTTTTGGGTCAAATGGTTTGTAAAAATGGTGACCTATGTATCTTTTTAAATATTTGCTGCTTCGCTTATAACGCATGTTTTCAGTGTTCATTTGTGTTCTATTTGGCTACCTAATAAGGTGAATGAAAAAGCTTTCTCTGCATGTGAGTAAAAATAATATTGGAGTGGAGTCCATGATTGTTTCAGCTTGCTATTGAGAAGTAACTTACAATCACAATCAGTGCAGTTTATATCAAATTTAAGTGTTTCACTGTTTCCCAATGCAGCACTACTGTTCTTTTAGACACTTGTTCCTTGTTTTGTAAACATGCAGGTCACCTACTGGCTCATGGAAATCTGGTGCGGCACTGTGCTGACACATTTCTGGCCAGTGAACACAAGGACATTCGCATGGAAGCTGTAAGAACCTGCTCAAGGCTTTTGTCTCCATCTCTTCATGTAAGTCAGAATTGACTAATTTAGAAACAGCAAAATTTTTCTAAGCACTGGTTTAACATTCTAGTGCATTTCATTGAAGAGTCTCGATCTTTCCACACGACAACCTTAATTTTCCTGGCACTCACCGGCCATTATAATATACCAGGGATGGCATTAGGATTTTTCAATCTAGGTTCTGAGACCCATATGTCTGGTCAAATTGGGGACCCAAAATCTTGATAAGCAACTGGTTCTTTGGACCATGTATTGATGAAAAAGCATTAAAATGACGGGAGCTTGTTTAACTTTCCAGGATCTAATCATCTCCTGTCTCCTACATGTAGCTAAATCCAATATGGTGGCCACGATATTAGTTCACTTCACTTATATTAATGTTACTCAGACAAGCAATTTTATGGACAATTCAAAGCATTAGGGGAGTGACTTCTTGAAGTCATTGTCTTGTGTCCTGGCACGCATTAAAATTTTAAAGATGCATTTGTTTGATTTTATTTGCATAAAAATGCGTGATTTCTGTGTTACGCGATCCCTGATGTACCATATGCCTTATTCCAAAATGGCCGCCATTTTAATACTCTTTTGTTTTCATTCAAATTAGCCCTTGCTGCCTCGTCTTTCAGCCCAAACTTCAAAAGAATATTTTACCTTGAATGAGGCAAACAGGGCTGATAGGAATAAAATCAAAAGAATATTGGCATATTACGGAAGAGCTAGAATCAGTGCTGACACTGCTCCTTTGAGAAATACGAATACGAGTATATATGGTACATGTACAATTGTGGGTCATAGCTGTGTTTCTCACCTTACTGTTATCCCCTTACTCCCTTCGAGGTCCCCCCCTTCCTCTTAGTAAAACTGCCTGGCACTAGTCCGAGTGAAATCTTTTAAGTGACTCCCAGGGATGAAAGGATTACCAGTTAACAGGGATCAACATGCAATTTTCAAAAAGGCAACGAGGTTCTTGTCCCACTAAGAGGTCCCCTATTGATGAGTTAATGCCTGCGTCACAAATGGAGGCTGGGTGCCCATGTAACTAGGGACTGCTGCTGCCAACCGAAACCCAGGAAGGTATAGCACACCACAAGCCTGCGGTACCCACAACCCAGCCACGAGCCCCACCTGCCAAACTCAGCCCCATGCCAAGCACCTGTCACACTAAACAACCAGTTCAGTGGAGAAAAAAGAATCTACCTGGAAGGGCGGGAGGGGCAATGCTAACAACAATGAAAACTTGATGTACACCACACATGCTGAGCTAAGTGCACATGTTTTGGTACACACATGATGCCTGGGGAAAAACCACTGATGCTGAGAGCCCACAGGCACTCTGTGACAGGCCAAAATGCAGTAAGGAACACATGCAAAACGACCCTAATTGCTAAAAGGCTACCCATACCCTCGTCATATGCCATAAAATGCCACGCAAACGCCATGCTGCATGTACACCATGCCACACAGCTGAGCAAGCTTGCTCCTAGTCGTTAACTAAGTTAAATAGCATTCAACTTCCTCAAAATCATCTGGTGTTAGCCAGAGTAAAATCTTTTGGCTTGTAAGGGTGATGTGCTCAATCAAAGCCTTATAATTAATACAACAGCCCATGGTTGTACCCAATGCTCCACTCCATCATGCTGCAATCAGTGCCAGCTCAACACAGGTTGTGTCAGAAGTGTTATCCAAGATGCTTATGGTTGGAATAACTGATCCTGGTATGTTATTGTTGACCTTAGACTTGAAAAACTTGGCCAACCTTAAAATTGCATTGATTAGCATTATTGATGACGTACATGCAGTAACTGTTCTTGGACTGGAAGCTTTATAGGAACCGTGTTAATTGTTGATTTGTTTGATTTATGTTCTTGTAACCAATGTATAGATGCATAGCAAAACAAGTTCCTGTTCAAGTCACTTGAATTTTTCAAGTGCATATATGAGACAATAGCTTAAATTGTCCAGAAAGTGTGAGGATCACTTCTTCAATTCATTCCTAACCGGCACTTCATAGTCATTTCATTCATCATTCCTTTCACGGGAAAACATGCATGAGCCCAACAAATTGACCTGGTCTCAACTGTCTGGCTTCATAGCTGAGTTGGTAAGAGCACTGCACCGGCATTGCAGAGGTCGTAGGTTCGAATCCCATTGAAGTCACTTGAATTTTTCAAGTGCATATATGAGACAATTGCTTAAATTGTCCAGAAAGTGTGAGGATCACTTCTTCAATTCATTTCTAACCCGCACTTCACAATCATTTCGTAAAACAAGTTCATTTCTGCTTGCGTTGTTGCAGACTCAGATATTCGGTTTTGTGTGCTGTCTTCATTGGATGAAAGATTTGATGCCCACTTGGCTCAAGCAGAAAATTTGTCAGCTTTGTTTGTGGCTCTTAATGATGAGGTGAGATGGAGGGATCCTTAACAAGATTTTCTGAAAAGGGAATCTTCACAGGTGGTCATGGGCATTTTCCATTTAGCCAAAATTTCAGGTTCAACCAGTTGAAATGGCAATGAGACTAGTAGTTTGACAGTAAGTTTACCATAGCAAATGGATCACCTTTAGAGCTGCTTCACTTTTTTCTGTTCCAAGCACTTTGAACAGGAATAACTGTGCAACAGAACCTTTTCATTTGGTGGGAAAGTTCCCTGCCTTTTTTACCCTGCCATTTTCTTCCTGTGCTTCATTTTACGCAAGGCTTTTAAACTGCCAATGAGACTGCAAGTGTGAATCTGAAAATAAGGCTCTGAGTCCATACTATTCCTACAGCAGTATTAAGTAGATGTTTTCGGCTGCAACTGGCCAATATAGAGATGGATGAAAAATGTTTGCCTGTTGTGAGTCATACACTTTGTAATAGCATTCATTTTCAGCTCAGTGATTTTGTACTAGCTTCTTTTGACTTCATGAAATTAAAGGTTACAAACTGTAGGTGTTTAAAGCTTGAACTTCATACTGTAATTCAATGTATTTCAGGAGTTTGAGATCCGTGAGTTAGCCATCTGCACAATTGGCCGGCTTAGCAATTTGAATCCAGCTTACATCATGCCATCATTGAGGAAAACCCTTATTCAGGTGAATTAACAACTTTACTCTTAATGATTCTATACATAAGTTACAGCAGTATGACCAGTTTCATCAACATGCAAAGGGATTGTGCTGTGCTGAGTGGCTTGTAAGACAATGGAATGTCCCACTAGTTTAGTCACCATTCTGCTCTTAAATTTACGTAGATCTTAATGGCATTGAATCCTAGGAGTTTTCTTTTGTAGATTCTGACTGAGCTTGAGTACAGTGGAGTAGGACGTAACAAAGAACAGAGTGCTCGCATGTTAGCACATTTAGTGTCCAATGCACCCAGACTTATCAGGCCCTACATGGAACCAATACTCAAGGTAGATTTGGCCTTCTTTTTCTTTCCTCATTTCAGGGGATGTGGTCTGTTCCATCTTAATTCACAGTTTATTTCACAGTGTGATGTTTACGGTTTCTATCTCAAGTTGCAGATTTTGTGTGAAATGGCCCTAGAAAGGCACTGAATTGTTAAAGACGTGTTGTTAGCACACAAAAAAAATAATGTGTATGGACCTTGTGACAATACCGTTTTAGAAGAATGTTCTAGCCATACTGTCATTTTATACTAGTTTTTATGTATAACAATATTGGAATAATTTTTTACAAAAATTTTTTACAAAAATTATGGTATTATACAATTATGTGAAAAATCACTGCAACTCATGCTTTCACCAATACTAATAACAATGCTAGTGGAAGTAACGTTAAATTTTCATTTATTCTTTTTCTTCTAGGCACTTATTCCAAAGTTAAGAGACCAGGATCCTAATGTTGTTATCAGCGTGTTGGCAGCAATTGGAGAACATGCTCAGGCAAGCACATATCAAGATAATTATCTACTTACTTACTCAAGGTGTTTTAGCTGCCACCTTCTTTTAAGCTTCCTCTCTGTAATGTATGCTTCAACAGGTCAGCGGAACAGAGATGAGCAAATGGCTGAGTGAACTTTGTCCTATTATTCTGGACATGCTACAAGATGCTTCCCTAATTGCCAAGAGAGAGGTAAGGACAGGTTTCCAGGCTTACTATGCTATCAACATAGAGAGCTAAGTTTCCTCTGTGAATTCAGTGTCTTCTGTTTTTTGAACTAACAGATTGCTCTGTGGACACTTGGTCAGCTTGTAGAAAGCACTGGGTAAGTTCGATGTCTTCCCCTTTTTCATTTCTTTCCTAACAAGTGGTTTAGTTTTAATTTACTGTCATAAGTAGTTGCAGACAATAAATTGAACCCATCGCAATTACATGTAGTCAGAAACAAATACAAGTAGCTGGCGCTGAGCACAGGAAAATGCTCACAAGCATGTCATAGTTAACTTTGGTTTTCTTTACTCAGGTTCTGATTTGTAATGAAAATGGCATGAAGGTTTACAGGCAGTCGGTTGGCTTAGTGATCCAAAAACCAAAGTGATTGCAAGTGTGCTTTGAACACCCAAATGAAAAGCAACCTATTACCATGCTTCTGGAACTGACTAGCCCTGTTTTTTTTTTCTTTGGACAGATATGTTGTAGAACCATACAGGAAATATCCAAATCTCTTAGAAGTTCTCTTAAATTTCCTGAAGACGGAACAAGCCCCAGGAATAAGAAGAGAGGTGATACACCTGCATGTTTACAGTGAAGTTAATAGAAATGATCAGTCCTAGTAATAAGTGCAGTAGTCCATTTTGAACCATCCCTCTCTCTGTACCCACTGAGGGGCAAAGTGCACCACAAGTCCAAGAGAAATTCCCATTGAGTTGAGTAGTTCTCAAGTTCTCTCTTTTCTTTTCTCAACTGCTATGTATTCAAGGTGCTGTGGGAATTAGCCCGTGTTACTACGCTGTAAATATACAGCGCCAGGCACACTAGGCGATTTTCGCTGATCGCAGTTATCGGCGTATAAAATTGCCTAGTGTGTCGGCGGCTTAGATGGTGGAAAGAGTATCTTGTAAGCTTATGCTGCTGGCCTTCTGTCAGGCATCATTGCCTCGGTACACCTCCAAATTGCTACATGTATAATGCAAGCAACAGAATCAATGCACCTTTGTGGCCACTGCAGAACTGGTGTTTTGTTTTCAACGTTTTTTTTCGAAGTGATTGTCTCAGATTCCCATTTAATTATCAAGGCTATTAGGGTACTTGGACTTCTTGGAGCATTAGATCCTTACAGACACAAGCTGAACCAGACAGGGGGCATGTTGGTGGATGGCGACTCTGCTGCAATAAGCAAAGATATGACTGACAGTGAAGCAGGTAAACATGGTTTTTACAGAGAAATAACTTGTTCATCCTAAAGACAGTGGTTTGGTCAAAATGCTTAACAGGATCAGTATAGTTTTAGTTCGACCCTGTGCACTCTATTCTGGGATCCAGAAAATGGAAAAAAAAAAAGTGCTTTGTCCACGCCATCCTTTTTACTGTCCACACTGAATCCCTTGCTTGAGCGTGGATTTAATTATCAGATTTACTGAATTGAAATAAGTGTTTTTTTCCGCTGTGAATTGACAAATAGATATGTTGGTGCCACACGAGTTTCTGTCATTATTTTACAGCTGCTATCAACCGAAAGCTTCCTTTGGCCTTATTTTTTTAGCGTGCTGTTAGCGTCCTGTTAATATACTCACTGCTGCTTGTTCTGATGTGCCGGCATACATGTATTTGAACCCACAGCCGACACTAACACAAGTGAGATGCTAGTTACCATGGGCAGTATTCAGTTGGAAGAGTTTTACCCTGCAGTGGCTGTATCGGCGTTAATGCGGATTGTCAGAGATCCTTCGCTCTCCAGTCATCACACTATGGTCATTCAGGTTGAAACCAGTTGCATTTTGATGTTCGTTTTACCAACAACAACAACCGAACAACAACAACATCAACGACAACATTAATGTTATATTTGTCACATAGATACAAGAAAGGTAACGTTAAAGAAAGAATCTTAATTGGACCAAAAAAAAAAAAACTATTCAGAAGAGTAGGAACTAAACGAGCTGAGTATTCAGTTGTCCAGATTTGCTGAGTGGTTAGTTATCCAGATTTGTGTGGATGGGACCTTCATTGTTTTCGCGTCCGAAGGAAATGGTGTTTAGTGTCGGCCTCGGTTCATACAGTTTTGGCTAGATAGTGAACTAGTTCTACTGAGAACCTTTTGCAAAGCTGGAATAGGCAGACCATTTTTGTGTCTAATGCTAATGTCACTTTTTGTCCTTTCAACAGGCCGTAACATTCATTTTCAAGAGTTTAGGGATGAAATGTGTCACATATCTCGCTCAGGTAAATCATTTATATCAACAAGTTTTTATGTACTTTTGTTTTTTTGACAAGGGCATTATTATTCAAGGAAACAGCACCTTTGCTTCAGACAACTTCTAAATGCACAGTATGTCGATGCAAACACGAAGGACGCAAAAATTACTTGTATGCGCTAAAGATTATCAATTTTTGTTTTTTCTGTGTCTTGTAGATTATGCCTTCATTTCTAAATGTTATCAGAACTTGTGATCCTTCATTCAGAGAGGTAAGTCATTGCTTGAAAAAAGTTTTCTTTTTACATTAATGTTTTTAATGTTTCTGGAGATACAAATTTAGGCGGCATGTCACGACAATAGAAAGTACTCTTAAGCGTCAAAAAGTACGTAAAAAGCTCGTTACAGCTCTCAGAACATATTCACGGAAGTGCCTTTGTGAAAGAGTTTTGCAGATGTACGTAGGCTTGTTTTACGTTCGCTACAGGAGAGAAGTCATCTGGCTTTCATTCTTGATGAAGACATCGGATGTTAAATGAACAGCTGCATTTTGTGTTTTTCCTTTGCAGTTCGTGCTTCAGCAGCTAGGTGTGTTGATATCAATTGTCAAACAGCACATCAGAAATTACCTGGATGAAATTTTTGGCTTGATAAAGGTGGGGTTTATTACTTTTATTGTGTCAGTTTTTGTTGCTGTTGAGCCTGTGGTGCACGATTCAACATTTGTTGCAGCTTTTGTATCATTCCATGTTGGAAGCTCCATTCCGTTCAACATTCCATGCCATTCAGCAAGCTGCATCATCCTTCAACATTTGTTGACGAACAAATGTTACACAACGTTTAACCGCATGTCACTAGCTTAAGTGAAGTGTCATAGGATTCAAGTTATGTACATAATGTATTATTTTTCAGGAGTACTGGATCCTTAACAGTCCAATGCAGACCACAATTATTTTGTTGGTGGAACAGATTGTTACTGCTCTCGGGGGAGAATTTAAGGTAAACTGACTGAAATTGTGTTTGCACAAAGTTTCCGCACTTTTATTGTACAATATAGCGTGAAAAAAAATTCAATCGATTTTTGGACAATTCAGGAATTTTGAATCTAATTTGCAGACGTGGTGGAAAAGGTCAAATTTACACGTTTTATGATGAAAAGGTCATTCTCATCCTTGACGGTGTTTATGTCGTTTATTGAAGATAGATTAATACTTCGTTTAGCGTCTCCTGTATCTATTGTAATCGTATCCCTGCTCGTCTCGTTGTAGATCTACCTCCCTCAGATCATTCCTCAAATTCTCAAAGTGTTTATGCATGACAGTAGTTCTCAAAGGAGTGTCACTACAAAGGTAAGTTTTCTCCATATAACATAGTACTAATTTTCTAGTTTTACTTAGCTTTGTAATGGTCTACGCTAGGAAAAAAGATCGCTAGGTAACTGATGTTACCAGACCAAGAGAATAACTGTTGCAGTTGTATAGTATTAGCAGGTCATCATAAAGCCAACACTGTTCTGTGCCGGGCGATATACCTTATCATCCCACCTCATACGAAACTTTAGTGCTTCTCTGCCCACCGACGAAGCGCTACAGTTCATTCATTTTCAAAACTCGTCTCTCTTAGAGGCACATATAAGTGATCCATTTTTTTACTATTGGCGTAAGAAGCAGCACCGAGGTTGCACCTTAGTTTCTTTGGAAACTAGCTCGTGTCTCTTTGAAGCGGTCTGAAGCACGTATTAGAGGTCCATTTTTACCATTAACTTAAGAAGTTTTACTCAGGTGCTTCGCACTGCTGTATTCTTAATTCATTGTCATGTTCATTTGTCGATAAATAATAGTCAAAGAATGATATTGCTTTGTGTTTTTTTAGTTGTTGAATGCTCTTCAAATGTTTGGATCTAGCCTTGATGATTACCTTCACCTCCTCGTCCCACCTGTGGTCAAATTGTTTGACAGTTCCGATATTCCACTCACCGTCAGAAGGTTCGTGAAGTCCAGAATTAAGGCTCTTTATCCATCCCCCCCCCCCCCCCCCCCACCCCCCGCAGCAAGCAGAAAGTGTTCATAGGAGACTGAAAAAAAGTTAGTTGTGTAAACGGTAATTTGCATGCCGGCTCTTTAACGTTATTGACTAGTATTCAAAGTGTGTTCTGGTGATTCCATTCATGTTAATTTTGGCCGCGTAATTAAGTGGTCCTAGCCAACACTGAATAAAGTCTTCCCAAGATAGTTATTGTTGACAATGTACTAAGAATTTGCTGTAGAATCTGTTTTCCACGTAGAGACTTATTCCAGATAATTTTCCAGTTTCTGACCTGCGTGAAAGATTAGCAAAAGTCCTTCAGGGACCGCTAAGGAAGTTAGGTTGTTTCGACTCTGACAATACTACTGACAGTGTCAGGCTTAGTTCACCCGGCAACTCAAGATGTCAGAGGGACCTGGAATGCCTAAAAATTTCCTTTCTGATTGGTGGGCATTTTTACTCCATGTTGTAATTGTTATTCATTCCTATTATATTTCTGTCAGATGTGCTTTGGAAACGCTCGATCGTCTCAGTGAGTCATTGGATCTTACTGACTTTGCATCGAGAATCATTCACCCGATCATCAGAACATTGGACTCGTGTCCAGAGCTGCGCACCACAGCAATGGATACCTTGTGCTCTCTGGTGTTTCAGTTGGGAAAACAATATTCTACATTTATTCCTACGGTTCACAAGGTAACATTCAGTGTGCGTGCACTGTGGGACGTGTCAATCCTCCCTCTTTGCCACTTTCCATTTGCTTAAATCTAGCCCTTTAATTGGTCGAATAACACTGAAAGAGATGACAGAAAGTGGGTTCTTTGTGATCGTTTCGAACGGGTCACGCAGTTTGGTCAATTTCAGTGACTGATTTTGTTAGGGCAGGTAAAAATAAAGGGCGATGATAAATGATTTGTCAATGTATTGTGGTTTGCAGGTCATTGTGAAACATCGTATTCAACACCAGCGTTATGACATACTGATTTGCAAGATTGTAAAGGTTGGTGTGAATCGCTTATTCCAGAGTGTGTCTTGTGTTCGTGGAAAAAAAGACCCAGATAACTTTTTCAATTACAACTGTTTCTGTAGTTGCCTTGTATTTACTTAAGGCGTACTTTGCTGATGGAAACTTATTTTTATTTAATTAGAGCCCATTTTTGTTGGATTGGGAAAACGAGGTACTCGCTCGTCGGCAAAAGGCTGGTAGAGGCAACCTTGCAGATGATTCGGCTACTACTGCTGCTATCGAAGCTGCAAGCATTAAGAAATTGACGTTCAAAGCAGACAGTCTTCAAAGAGTAAGGAGAAGGACAGACTACTGGTCTTGTGTTCTAATTGCAATTTCGCTGAATCTCATAACAATCCAAAATTAAGGTAGGAGAAAAATGCGTTTTTCATTGGTGTATTTTTATAGGCCTGGGGAGCGGCAAGATGCGTGTCTAAAGATGACTGGATGGAATGGCTACGAAGATTAAGTGTTGAACTACTAAAGGAGTCACCCTCCCCTGCCTTGAGATCCTGCTGGGCCACAGCACAGACTTACCCACCCCTTGCAAGGTTAAAAATGTCGCAAACATATTAAGTTATAAACCTGCTCATATAATTATAGATATATTCAGCTGAGTGTTAAAAGTAACTTCCTACAGTATTGAGTAGTGTTCCTTTGGTTCTGCAGTACTCTTCATCTCTTAGTGATTGGCCCCCAAAAATCTCGTACCACTCTCTTAACCAAGAAACGACCCCGAAAACAATTCTGATTTGCTTGCGCGTGTTTCCCGCGCCTGACGCGGGCTGCATGTATTTGCTTCGTGCTGTGATTGGTTCATTGGAGTAGTCTGTGTGTCTCGATTAGGCAGAGAAGTGCTTCACTTTGGTTTCGCTATCGAAGTTTGTATTGGTGGTGTTGTGTGTTTTGTAAGGGCCTGTTTGGTGTTGTGCAGCCATGTTATTCAAACCTATAAACTGTATTGTTTTAGGGACTTGTTTAATGTTGCCTTTGTATCATGCTGGTCTGAGCTACACGAGGAGCTGCAGAATGAGTTGGTGAAACATCTAGAGATGGCGCTGGAATCCCAAATCCCAGAAATCACTCAAACACTTCTTAACCTGGCCGAATTCATGGAGCACACAGAAAAGGTATTCCGTGGACTGCTTTTTGTGATTAGCCTATGTTGTTGTAGACTTTCGAAAAATAAACTTAAATTCACCAAAGCTCCATACGAACTTCTTTTCTCAGTTTCTTTTCCCGCGAATTGCGAATTTCATTCTAAATTATTCCCGTATCCTTACTGACTCAAGTCGTTTTGCAAAATATATCCATTTCACTGCAAGAGGAGAATATTGTAGAGATGAAGTAAAAGGCCTTCTCGTAAAAAAATACCTCATAAGTGTAATTTGAATACTGACATTGCACAGTGCTCCTTTAACAAGATCAGTTTCCACTGAGAATATTTCATGGTTTTTTCTTCCGCTTGATATTTCGATCATTCTGGTTTTAACTCCATTGTCTGGCCTCTTCACTCAAGGGAGCACTTCCTTTGACCAATGACCTCCTTGGCGAACAAGCATCAAAATGCCGAGCATATGCAAAAGCTTTGCATTATAAAGAGGAAGAATTCCACAGGGGACCAACCACTGAGACTCTTGAGGCCCTCATTAGGTAAACGAACTTTTTGGATTCACTCGTAGATCTCTAAAAACAAACAAACAAGGAAACGGCTAGTTGCTTCCAGTATTAATAACCTTGCTTTGTTGATTCTTGTAGTATTAACAACAAACTTCAACAGCCTCAAGCTGCTCATGGTGTATTAGTGTACGCTATGAAGAATCATGGAGCTGATGTGGTGAGTCTTCTCTTAATGAACTTTCACAATAACTCCAAGGTTTTTTTTTTTTTCGGACTCAACTCAGCAACACAAATAATACAAATTTAAAAAAAAACCTTACAAATAGGAAGACGATAAACAAAGGAAAATCGGCCGGGTATAATGACTAGGTAGAGAGTGAGTTAGGGTAATCCAAATAGCAATGGCTAATCTAGTGGATGATTGCAAGGACCACCTTTAATTGTGACTCCCCCCCCCCCGAGGGGGGTTCACGCTTATCCCTACTGTTATTTCAAAACGAAAGCATGAACAGGTTATCTGATGAGTGATCTTGTGCGTTCTTATGCGAGAAGTGCCCAATGAATAGATCTATGATCTACTGCTAACCGGCAAACTCAGGCACCAAACTTTGATCTTATGTTTAGAAAATCAAGGAGCGCTGGTACGAGAAGTTACATGACTGGGAGCAGGCTTTGGAAGCTTACAACAAGAAACTGCTTCAGAAACCTGATGACATAACTCTTTCTCTCGGACGGATGAGATGCCTTGAGGCATTAGGAGAATGGTAAACGAAGCATACGATAATCACTGCTTTATACAACTTTAACTTCTAACCATGCATGCATCGTTAATTTTTCACTTTCCAGGGGGGAGCTTCACCAAGTGGCTGTCGACAAGTGGCCAGTAGTCGGTGATGACATTAGACAGATGATGGCCAGAATGGCCGCGGCTGCTGCATGGGGGCTGGGTATGAACTTTTACTATTACTCCTGAGGGATGCCTAATGCTGAAGCATCTGCATCGATCTGCATAGAGAACGTGCTCTTTACTATGATACGAACCCTTTATAACGAAGACACTGCTATTTAAAAAACGCTAATTTATGATCCACTTACATTTTAAGAACTGATGAAACGAGGCGTGAGTTTCTAAAACAAACATTAGCGCTTCTTCGAATTTAAAACATGATAATACCCTTTAGCAGGTCTCGACGGAAGCAAATTAACTAGGTACAATGCAGCTACGAAGACCAAACTATTGGAATCAACTGAATTATTTGCTCCTAGGTAACTGGGACAGTATGGAAGAGTACACTTGCATGATTCCAAGGGAGACTCAAGAAGGAGCTTTCTACAGAGCTGCTCTTGCTTTGCATCAAAACCACTTCCAACAGGCACAAGCTGTGAGTGATTCACTGTTA
>BLFK01000191.1:537397-542324 GCA_014634185.1 Astreopora myriophthalma
AGAAAATACCAGCGATCGGGAAATGTGAAAGATGTGACTCAGGCTTGGGATCTGTACTACTTGGTCTTCAGACGAATTTCGAAGCAACTCCCTCAGGTATGTTGCATTATTATGTTTATTATTAATAATAATTAATATTAATATTAATATTTAATATTTAATAATTAATAATAATAATTAATAATAATAATAATAATAATAATTAATAATAATAATAATTAATAATAATAATAATTAATAATAATTAATATTAATATTAATATTAATAATTAATATTATTATTATTATGTTGCATTGTGTAACTCGCTCTGGCTTTGGTCTTCTACTTCAGTCTGTAGCCAATTGCAAAGCGTAGTGATGCAGAATCGAAGCAATCGCAATAATACTTTCGAGACTCAAACGAAAACCGTTCAAACATAAGAAATTAGAAAAAGAACGAACGAAAGAAAGAAAGAAAGAAAGACTGAAAGAAAAACAAAAAAAGAAAACACGGAATTGAACATCAGGAAAGTTTGAATTGTACGGTGGCAATGAGCTGCAGTTGACCTTATTTGACGTTATGATTCCAGCTGACCTCGTTAGAGCTTCAGTACGTTTCTCCGAAGCTGCTGATGTGTCGCGATTTGGAGTTAGCTGTACCAGGCACATACGAACCTCACAAACCAGTCATACACATCAGACACGTGCACTCCTCACTTAATGTCATCACATCCAAACAGCGACCAAGGAAACTCTGTATTACAGGTAAGTTTGGTGACTATGTCCTAATAAATACTCCTGCAGTCTCTCTAGCTGTATGTGGCACATGAATATCACGCCCTAACGATTGCATACAGGTACTTGAAGTCTTGTTCCCTAATTTACCTAAAACCGCACGGAATGTATTTTTTCCCCTTATTCCAGAATAAGGTCAATCAAACGAGACCTTAAACTGCTTGTCTCGATCTTTTACCTTTTGATACAGGGAGCAATGGTTCGGAGTTCATGTTCCTGTTGAAAGGTCACGAGGATTTGCGACAGGATGAGCGAGTTATGCAACTGTTTGGTTTGGTCAATACACTTTTGGCTGGAGATCAAGAAACTTCCAAACGACATTTAGGGTAAGCTTGTCAGCTAAAGTATTGACCCGCGTGAGTATACTTTCGAAATAATAGCCCCTTCCAAGAAAGAAAGAAAAAGAACAATGGAAAAGAGGAGCAGATAGGAGACTTTAGACCCTTTGGGTAGCTTCGATCGATCGAGTTATCGATCGATCGATCGATCAATCAATCAGTCAAACAAACAAACAATAGGGCAGCCAATCAATCATTGTGAGAAATTAATCTCTGTTTTACTACATGTATATTGATTTGGTTTGTCGGTATAGAATCCAGCGTTACGCAGTCATCCCACTGTCTACAAACTCTGGACTCATCGGCTGGGTGCCTCACTCCGATACACTACACACTCTTATCCGGGACTACAGGGAAAAGAAAAAGATTTTACTAAACATCGAACATCGCATCATGCTCAGGGTAAGTTTCATCTTAATACTGCCTTCGTAATTTACACTGGACTTTGATGGTTTTCCAGTCTGTCAATCAATATTATTTTCTTACTTAATTTATTAGGAAGAAAAACACGTTTTAAATGTGTACAGTAGCTCATAAGTGTACTCTTTTACTTCTATCAACTAGATGGCTCCAGACTACGACCATTTAACTCTTATGCAGAAGGTTGAAGTGTTTGAGCATGCGCTGTCCAATACCAATGGCGACGACCTGGCTAAACTGTTGTGGCTCAAAAGCCCAAGTTCTGAGGTACTAAAGCAATGCAAACGTTCATTGATATATTTGTGAGATAGAGAGTTTACTAAAAGACACAATTTATTGTAGAGCTTTCTAAGGGTCATTGTTATGAATGTGATTATACCGTCTCCCAAAGAATAACAAATAAATAATAAATAATAAAAAATCCTATGAAAAATGAATTCGTTTGTGAGATATGAAGGAATGCACTAATGGAACTGATCTTTGTTGTATGGCCTCTACTTTAAGGTTTGGTTTGATCGGCGGACTAACTACACTCGATCACTGGCGGTTATGTCTATGGTGGGATATGTCCTTGGCTTGGGAGACAGGTGAGCCCCTCCGTATAACTTTCCTGAAATGTCCGCAATTCTGTGATTGTGGCACTGAGTTGCTTCTTATCTTTTTGGGGACTTTCGGTCAGTGAGTTAGCTCAGTGCTGTCCTTAATTGTGAGGTGTCTGCAATGGGTTAGTTGCAGTATTTACCTGAACTATTTACGCCGTGTACGTAACGAGGAAATTTTGTATGTTTTACCCCTGAAGGCATCCATCGAACTTGATGTTGAATCGTTTGAGCGGAAAGATTTGTCATATCGATTTTGGTGATTGTTTCGAGGTATGCAACGCTTTCTTTGCTGGTTTGTTTTGTTAGAGTTGTGGTTTCCACAATTGTATGAATTGGTGGCTCAAGCCGGGTTAACCTGCTTTGTATATTTGTGCAGGTTGCGATGACAAGAGAGAAGTTCCCAGAAAAGATCCCTTTTAGACTTACAAGGATGTTGACAAATGCCATGGAGGTAGGGAATGAACGAGTTATTGCGAGCTCCACAGTATAGAAGATACTGCACACATACTTGCCCGATTTCAGTTTGCAATACCAACCCATTGAACGTTGTCAACCAAAACGAAATTACCTAATCCGCTGTACCATGACAACAGACAATCCAATTAGCAAATCAGAACTCCAAGCAAATGCGTGCAACCGGCACTGAGCGCGGGAAAACTTTTGTAAGCCTGTCTTAATTGGTTTTGTTTCCTTCAGATTGGTTGAGAAAGTGGCGTGAGATTGTCTTGTCCAATCACAAAGTGAGGCAAAGGAAAACAAAGCAACTGCGAAGCTTTTTGCGATATTTGACTGTGAACACTCTATCCCACAACATTGATGCCCCAAACAGTGCTAGAACACTGGAAAACAAAGAATCCTGTTGCTATCCGATTAAAATTGGAAAGACGTGGTTGACACGCAAAAGCAGCAAAATTTTACATCAGGGCAAAGTCAACTCCAACCTCGCCTCCCCACAAAGGCAAAGTCACCAAGAACACCGCTTGAAAATGGGATAAGCGTTATGATGCTTTTGTTTCTCTGTCGGACTACAGGTGACTGGTATTGATGGCAACTACCGAATGACGTGTGAGAGTGTGATGCGTGTTCTTCGTGCCCATAAAGACAGCGTAATGGCCGTGCTTGAGGCTTTTGTTTACGATCCTTTGTTGAACTGGAGGTTAATCGACTGTAAGTTTCATTTGACGATTATGTTTGCGTAATAGCAATAAGTTTAAACCAGTTGGTTCGCTAGAACAAAATTTGGAAAGGACGTGTATTTTTGCAACAATATTCCCCATTCTGGAAGGCCTAAATTCTTGAAAAAAAAAAACAACAAAAACAACAACACTTAAAAATTGCATGATTTTTAATTTGTTTTGAAAAGCCCTTAAATTTTGAATTGCGTACACACAGCGTCATTAATTTTCAACCACAATTCAGTAAACCAAGTTGTGAGATTCTCCACTTTTGTTACTTCCTTGTGTCTTCTCACAGCTACTCCTAAAATCAAGCGCTCCAAGGGACGATCAGAGACAATCTCTGAAGGAGGGGAAGGTACGTGGTCAAAAAAAAGCAACTGGCCGGTCATACTGATGGCCGTCATCGATCGTTATCGTTATTTAGTTTATTCTTTTCTTTTCTTCCTTATTTTTTCCAGATCTTTTGGAAGGTGTTGATGTGAACCCTGAAAGACCGTCAAAGAAACAGTCCGAGCATTACTTACCATCTGTTGGTGAGAACAAAAGCCTTTGCTTCCACCGACATTGTGTACATCGTTTTCACATGACGTCACGGCGGCCATATTGTGTACCTAAACAAAGAAACGGCGGCCATATTGGTGTACCTGAACAATCTTCGGGGAATTGAACTCCATTTTTATGCCATTATTTCTTTTCGTTTCAGTAAATCAATATGGCCGCTGGTCACGTGAGTGAAAACGATCTATTAGTACCAGCAGTCTTTGTTCTTTTGACTGACCAATCATTCTTAAGTTCAGGAAGTAAAGATTATTACTAGTGGGATACTCGTTCTTTCATTAACTAAGTACTTAGGCTCCTTAAGGTATTCTGATATGGGCTGTGTCGTTTGTTCATGGCTCTGGACGTAACCATAAAAGAAACAAAACATTGATGCGCTTGGTGTTTCTTAGAAACAATGATCTCCTCTTCCAATTGTTTATTCGTTAACAGAGGACGAAAGCGGTCATAAACCAGAGGCACTCAACAAGAAAGCTGTCGCCATTGTTAACCGTGTAAGAGACAAGTTAACAGGTATATCACCGCTTTGCACTCACCCTATCCAATCAGCAAAATGTGGTTTCTATTCCCCGACTGGGGAGCTGTGCTCTGGTTTGAATAACTTTTCATTTGTTCTGGGAGTTCTGTGATTGACCAGTATTTGACTCTATGTCGCGTGCCCTATAAGGAACAATAATCACCTCATCGTGGTTGTCCTGTGATGGAACTATTCTAGTCAGAATGGTGGTGATATATACGATTTTTCCATATAAGCCTGGATGCGAAGACATTCAGTGTTCGTAGCCCTGAAAACTCAATTCGGCCAAATCGTACTCCTTTCCTCTCCTTTCCCCTGCGAAAACTTAATTCCAAGTCGTACTTCCAAGTCGTACTCCGTCCCCTTCGTCCCCTCTGCGAAAACGTATCTCCAAGTCAGGCACCTTTCGCTAAAACTCAACTCCAACTTGTGGACCTCTCCCTCCTCCCCCTGTGCGAAAACTTAACTTAAAGTCGTACTCCTCCCCCTTCCTCCTCCCCTGCGAAAATGTAACGCCAAGTTGTGCTCCCCCCCCCCCCC
>BLFK01000191.1:548100-560600 GCA_014634185.1 Astreopora myriophthalma
TTCTGTTTTTTGTTCTAATGCTGTTTCGAACTGTAAGGATAGTTTACTAGCAGACTTGTCGGCAGCATTCTCCGTGGCGTTTTAGCAACAAGCAAGTTCAATGTGAGACCCTGCAGCAGATGTGTTCTGAGATACTACGTTAGTTAACTCCCCTGGATACGATGATTTGCAAGTTCAAAATCGAACTTATCGTTGACACCGTAAATTTCCGGCGCCAATCCCAGCCGAATTTGAAACGCACATCTTCCTTCCAATATTCTAGAAAATGAAAGCTAAAATACTTCAAAATGCGCCACTTAACTAAAAACGATTTTAGGGAGACTGAAAAGCTGGGAAAAATATTTCCCCGTAAAGGAATTTAACGCGAAGGAGAGGGTACATTTTTGAAATCATGAAAGTAAGCGGCGGGCAAAAACATGCGGAATGAAGTCATTGATTGTATCGCAGCGGGTCATAGAACCTCTGGAAGTGTATTCAGAATTCCGTGAAGAATATCTAGTTAAAATTCATTTCATGGGAATAACAGCTCTATTTTCTAATTACGCAAGAACAAAAGTATTGAGTCGAGGTTGAGAGGACATCTGTCCGGTGAAGTTTACAAGCATATCCTTTTAGCGAAAGGAAATGCAGATTAGCCCTCTCAAGTTTGATTGTGTTCTTGCGCAATTTGAAAGTAGCCCGCGGAAATTAATAATCATTGGATAGTAAATATATGTACGGCTGAATATAAATTGATATCAGGCCCTGGCATCATGTTTTTTTTGTGCGAGTTTTGTTCATTAATTCATGTTACAACGTTTAGCATGCATGTTAGATGACCTTTCTTCAAATTTTCTAGTTAAATGAAGGTTATTTTGCGGTCAGAGTTAAGCTTCCAGTCTTCCATCCAATAAGTTATGCAATTCAATTTGTCAAGTAAACTGCTTTGAAATCAAGGACTCGAGTGAACTAAACGCTTACAAACCCAAACGTAAGTACGCAAGAGCTTACCTGGAAAAGAATGTCGGAGACTGGAAGAATTATAATTAATCACATCAAGACAAACGAAAAACACAAAGGTAAAAACAACAACAGCAACAGTCAAACAAGAACACGTTTTAGCAAATCACTTTTTTCAAACAAAAGACAGAGTTTCACAGAGAAGTCATGCAACTTGGCCACCAAAATCTGAGGATGGAAAATTGAAAACTAAGCAGCCAGCATCTGGGAATGAGACAGGGACACCACATTCGTTCCAAATACAAACCCCAGAAAGTTCGACCTTGATTTGCGTTTCAATTCCATTGGGCTGTTTGTTACTTTGCTCGACAAAAGTCTAAGCTAAGGCAATTGGCACTGCGTGAAAGCCAAAATATTCTAGAGTATTCCAGACTCGAATATGTGATTGTGACGCAATAGAATCCTAGAGTATTCAAGGCGCACACAATACGTGACGTAAACCTGGAATATTCATATCGAATATGGTGGAATACGCTCCGTTCATAATCGTTCGTGGATTTTCGTTAAAGTATACCACACATCTTTCGTACTCCTAGAGTATGATGGCGAACCCTTTAATAAAAGATCTTTATGAAAGAAGGTCGGGTGCATAGCATTCTCCTGGAAGCAAAATTCAGACTTCTTGCGAGAATCATTGCCATGTGACGGACAAGGACTCTTAGCTTGTAGTTCTTTTGATTGGCTAAGCAGACAAAATTCCCGCTCCATCAGTCGACAGTGACTGTGTCATGTCGCCAAGACGTACTCATAAATTAAGGAGCTTTGTTTTGTTTCAGTTAGAAACAATATATACATATGTAATTGATATTTTTCACAGATGCTTGCAGGACACTGAAGTTTATTCCACCAATCTATGGGCACGCTCTTGTGAATCACGTGATTAAAAATCTAAGCCGTGACACACTGGACCATTGTGAACTTGCATGTTACCTTAACGACGACTGTTTATCGTACAACTTTGGGCATCCCGTCTGCCAACTGAGTGATTCTGATCACAAGCAAGATCCTAAAGACCTAAAACAGAGTGATGGATTTATTTATGTGGGGACAGAGGTAATTAAACTGGTAATGGCGCGGTGTTTGACCTAATATCATGGTTATTAGGAAAAATTCACTTGAGGGCTCGGGCTGGAGTAATAAAATTTACGGCAGTTATAATTGTTAGTTATTTTTTTTTAGAGAAGAGGACAATATTGATTTTGGAAGTAGAACTACACAGTACTTAATAATTATTGGTAATTGAACTGAGTGGTGTGCAGTTTGGTCTGAAATCATACGCGTGATTTCAAAATCGAACGACTGCGCAGTGTGAGTTCGACTGGAAATCACACGTAAGATTTTTTCACCAAAATTGCACGACACGAAGTTCAATCACCACCTTATTACACCCATTTTGACATCACACAGTTTCTTTTGACAATATTAATATTAATTTATCCACTTCAGTATGATTTCAGACCAAAATTTGACCATTTTGATGGGCTAAAGGAAAGGATGCAATTTAGAGCCAAAAAATGGTGCAACTGATTTGTGAATAAATCACACCACTGAGGGCCGGCCAATCAGATTGGAAGGGTCACCAGTGAACCAATGATTTCAAAATGGGTGTAATATATAATTACATACCATAATAGAAGCAACCCCATTGCCTCTCGAGGGAGGGCTGACTTTGAACATTCTGCAATCATTACAATTGCTCTTCTTGTACAAGGAACTTGGCGACTTTTAAGTTTGGGACGATTTATCTGAGACACTTAAATTAAAGGTCTCGATTATTGACATGACTTCATCTTTCAATGGAAATTGAGACAATAACAGTCCATTTGTTCAAAAAAATTTTTATGGAGAAATTCAATCACGTGTTTACATTCCTTAGGCCCTTTTTTAACCCGGCCACGTGGGCATGGTTGTCTACCTAGCTATTACGCTCGTTAGGTTCGTACTGAAAGATTCAGGTTAAGCTTTCAGATTCACTAATCATATTTTTGCTAATCATATTTTTTAATCATATTTTTGCTGTCTCCAAATTAAACATTGAAAGCTCGTTATATCGCGCGTGGGAGATCTTTCCGCTTATAGGAAGTTAATTAGCCCCTGGGGATCCAAAAAACCGTCTGAAATTGTGAGACCGTAGGTGTCCGTAGGTGTCCACCGATGGGATGTTATAAATGTATCAAAGTTTCATCGGTGACTGAATCTCCTTGACCCTAGTTTGGTGTCCGCTTTTAAGAGAGATGTCCATAAGGTGAGATTCGACTACAGTACAAATAGCTTCAATTATTAAAAGTTTAAAACGTCCATTAACTCAACAGAATGCCTGCGCACGTAATTTGTGTTCTCCACATGGAAAATGTGCGATCAAACCAGAAGATAATACCTACTACTGCAAATGTCAAAAGGGATATACTGGAGAGCATTGTCAAGATCTCGGTACGGAAACGTTCAGTGCTGATATAATCAACTTTTCCTTCGGTGAAGATTGCTTTATAAATCCTCGCCTAACTATTAGCGTTCTAATATATTGCCAAGGGCATAGTTTTTTTTGTAGGATGGCTAGTCTAACCCTTTCAGGAGCTGTTTATATATAATTAGTGAAAGTTAGCCATGTACATGGTATTATTATAAAATGATGCATGTTTGTTTTTTGTTTTTTTTGCCGTTTTCTAGTTAGTGACTGCTCCAAAGTTCCAAAAGTTACTGGAGTCTATGACATCCGACTCGGAAACAGCTCTGAATCTGATTTCCTTGTTTACTGTGACCAGACATACGATGGAGGAGGTTATCAATATATTTTATTTTTTCAGCTAATTTATGTCAACTTCTAAAAAGTAAGAGTAATAACAATTCCAGACACTTTTCTAGCCTTGAAAGAAGAAAACGAATTCCGGTCAGTGCTTAACCCTTGAGATGTCGGACGATGAATAAGAGGCCCCCCGGGAGGGGGGGTACTGCTCGGAATTCTTGATAGCGATGTGTCGCCCAGTTCTCCAAATCCTGACCCAATTTCAGACCAAAACATGCCATTTCATTGTTTCACACCTGTTTTCAGACCTGGCCTCTAAAATCTATACCCGTTTTCAGACTTGGCTCATTTCTGAAAGTTGTACTTGGTTTGCGAACCATTACCTTTTCCAGATGGAGCTGAGCAGTGCCGAAGTCAACAATTGATACGTAAAATTCACCCGAAAGTTCAGCTCCATTGATACTAACATTTTGGTTACTTCTCTTTCTCTATTACATGTATTCATTTGGAGTTGTAGACACATACGTTTATACGCTCTCGCGGTTCCCTTGAAAACCATACCCGTATTAAGACCATAATGCTCAAAATCTACATCCGTTTTCAGACCAGAACGGCTCAAATGGAGCGGCACATACCTATATAGCTTATATAGGGGATTGAAATTAGAGACAACGATCCTTCTTTGAAAATCCCACCTGTTGGAAAAAGCTTTAAAAAAATGCAAAGAATTTGGACCTGAAACGAATGTAGGCAAGATGAAATTTGGGCGATTCCGTCAGTGGGATGTACCAACGGGAAATAATTGACATTTTACTGAATATATCATTATCATTGATAAGCGTTTCCTGTTCTCAAATATCTGCTATAGGTTGGACAATGGTATTTAAAGTTGTTGCCACGGCTCCCCCTTTGTATATCGCCAAGATGTGGAATTCTATTAATACACAGTCTGAAAACGTTACCGCTGCCCTCGACACAACGTCAAATTATGTTGGACACTATAAAAACCGTCTTGTACTTGATGATTACTGGAAGGCGTTTAATCCTAAAGAGGTAAGAGAGCAATCTTTAAAAGGAGAGACAGATGTTGATCAATATAGGCGATAAATTCGTGATCAAACAAAGTTGGTCGCGTGCGAAAGGTTTGATCATGAATCCGCGGTGAAACACTCAAATTAATTTATAAATCTAAGTAAATTTAAATTAAATTCGTGATCTGACAAAGTAAGGAGGTGCCAATTTGGTCGCGTGCGCAAGGTTTGAATCCCCGGTGAAACATTCAAACGACAATTGTATGAAACCTAGGGATTTAATCTATTTTGCGAAAATTGTTTACATTACCAATTAAGATGCAGAGATAACCTTGGATTTTTCAACAGTCTATCCCTTCACCTTTAAATTTTTGCTCGTCACCTTTAAAATTTGCCATACTTCAGGTTCACGCGTTCACAAGTTTGCTTTTGCATCTCGAAGATGTTGAGATTTTCACTTACAAACTCCATTTTGATTGGTCGCGATACCTCACTGTGTAAATAGTTTACTTTGAAGTCAAAATAAATACGTTTCTTTTCTGAGGAAACGAAGCAAAAATAATAACCTTTTACTAACAGAGCGCGAGGGCCTTACTGGAGAATATTGGCCCGAGGTCGCGACAGGCGCTCGGTTCGTACATCAACGACCGAGGGTCAATATTCTCCAGTACGGCTCGAGGAAGCTCGGTTAGTAAGTAGTTTATCATATGGCAATCAGGTAATGCTTGCTTGTTTTCTTTCAAAACGCACTTCCGGTCACTTTGCATTCATGACGTTTTATCTCAGAAAGAACAAGCTACCACGAGTTTCTGCAGGATGGAGCATTTACACGTTTTCTTTTCGCAGTTTTAGTTGCAAATTCAAAATTTGCCGGCTTTTGAGAACAAAAATACATAGACTGTGGCCGTTTCCGTGGAAACGGTTCGTATGGCAAAATCCCGACCACAAACGAAACAATCAGAAAGCTCGGATTTACCTCGAGGCTGCCTTGCCGTATAAGATTAACGCACCCCATGAGGGTTTTTTCAGACTGATGAAGAGCTATGCCCACATGTTTGTGACTGTTATCACAACTTGACACTTTTGAACATTTTTAAATTTGTGTAATTAATTGGGTTCCTGTCAAAGGCCACTTTGAATGGCAGTCGTTAAAATCACTTCATGGAACCATACTATGATGAAACAATTCGGTCAAGCGGTAGCTATTTAACTCCGCTGGTAACGTGTTCTCTTATAAAGGTCAAGCTACCAGGAGTATTTAAAAATACTTGATGGGCTCCTTTCAGACTTATAAGAAAATGTGTTTATGGTACTGAATTTCGACTATTAAACGAAAAGGTCACAGGCACCTTTATCGCTTAGCGCGAGCATTAAGAGTAGCGTTACCGTTCTTGCGTTAGTCTTACTCTTGGTCAGATTCAACTGTTGTTGTTAATATTCAATTTTTTGTTTGCCATCAATTACAGGTTCGAGTTGTATTGTACGATGATAACGAAGAGGTGAAATTTGTCAAGTTCAAACCCGTTTCTGCAAATAATAGTGCATGGTTTTCCCAGGAATATCTTGTCTCCTCCTCTTGGAATGACCTTACAAACACCACACGTTTTGAAAAGTTTGCTATTCAACCAGTCGATGCCTTATCCAATCGCTCTTTTGAGATATCGGAAAGCTACAACAGCTGCGAGAAGGATGTCGGCTGGTTAATAATCACAACTAAAACCGGTAACCCCTGCCCTTGGGAAAAGGAGAAACCGCTCAGTATTCTCTACAGCAAGGGCAACTCTGCCACGGAATTTAACAGTGATAGTGAGTAAAATTCTCAACTGAACATATCAGGAAATGGCGCTTTGTTTTTTCCTTCTCGTCTAGATATTTTTGCGTGCGCTTACTGCAACTAGTAGTATTGCTACACCCCGCTGGGTTTGCAGTTCATTTTTAGGTGGTTTGCTGCTTGCATGCACTGACGTACCCTCCCTCTTTTCGACCGATTTCCTTCCCAGTTACGAATCTTATCGCTAACAATTTAAATGCCGTTTCTTTTTTCATTCACACGCAGACGAAATGGTTATGGCCGATGTTTTTGCCGTGTTCATTCGCTGAAGATGTTTGAGTACAATGCCTGGATCAGACTACGTTCCTTTGTCCACTTGAATCATGCTAATATTGAGTTCAACTCGCTCTTTTCATTTTTGCTATGTATTTGGTAGTTTACGAAGAGACTTTTGATCTTCGCTGGGAAATCACCAACAATGAAAAAAATTAAAAAGCCGCACTTAGCTATATAAAATAAAAATTGTTGAGTATTCTTCTCAAAGGGCCCTTGCAGCTCATACTTGTGGTTTTTCCTCGCGAAGCGAGGTTAATAAATTTGTCGGGCCGAAGGCCCGCGCACTGGAGCTAAGCCGCGCGAATTCGAGCGAAAAAAAAAACAAAAAAAAAAACAAATAATAATAATATATATATATATACAAGTTAAGAGGGTCTCTCGAGCCAACAGCGCATCTCTGCCCACAGGAGGATCCAGGAAGGATTCACAGTCCAAGCCTCAGCGAAATGTAGTTAATCAGTGCAGTTTAAAGGGACCAAGGACGGACAACCCCTGAATGACACTTTTCATTGGAGAAAAACATTTTATGCCCTGAGCGGGATTTGAACCCACGTCCCCTGATTACCGGTTGGGTGTGATCACCACTTCACTATCAGAGCAACCATGCTGGCTACATGGCCAATCTAGATAGCGAATGGGAATTATCACGTGGTACTCCCGGGCCCATGTTTTTCCCAACTAGAAGACGCTGGATCAACCAGAACGGTGATTCACAGGCGGACGAGGTTGATCCAGCGTCTTCTAGTTGGGAAAAACATGGGCCCGGGAGTACCAGTTTCAGCCAAAGCCTCTGCTTTGGCTGAAACTTGAGGGGGGATGTGTCTAGGACTAGCGTGTAAATTAGAGCAATCATAGGCCAAGCTTGTGGTTCGTGTTTTGGGGTTGCCAGGTAAAAGGCAGATAATTCAGGGGGGTAGTGATGTGTGTGCCAAATGAATATAGGCCTCTTCTTGCTTTTCAAGTTGAGCCACAGTGAGAGTATATGGAATATGTTGACTATCTCCACGGGTCACTGTGTATTCCTGGGAGAGCTATTGCAAACAGGAAGCAGAAAAGAAGTTGAGAATTTCTGACTCGCCAGCAGTTTCCGCGTAGCCATGTTTTTAATAATCCAGTCAGATATATATATCTATTTCGCTAAAGATATCCGTGCTGTCAGGCAACAATGCGCAAACAAAGTATGAATGACGTCAGACAAAGGGAAGGTTGCTAGGCAGCAACAGGTTGCGAGACAGACTAGCGTAAGACGCAATTCGTGGTTGCTATGCAACACAACCGGTTTCAACCGGTCAAAAGCGGCCGGGACTGGTAACTATAAAAGAAATCCGCTGCCTCACAATGGCGCACTCTCATGTTTATTCATTGAGGCCGAACGTGTAATTTCATCGAGGAGTGAAAAATGTTTAGTATTGGTCAAACACGACCGATTTGTCATGCAAATGAACCACAGGAGCACCCACAAGGGACAAGACATATTCGCCGAAGGAGATTAAACAACGAAACTCCTGAACAACGTGAAAGGCGACTTCAGATTCAGCGCGAGCAGCGAAGAAGAAGGAGACATCAGGAAACCACAGAGCATTGAAAGACAACATCGCTTGGCTCAGCAAAGACAGCCTAGCTTAGCTTCGCGAGGTTTTGCGAGTCACGTATTTGGTTTATGGTTTATGGTGCATTCTACTGGGCAGGATTTACAGTTGCCCAGAGGGAAAGGGAACAGGAGGACTTCAAAGTCCCATACGAAGGTGCCCCACTTCAGTTTCCTTCTGATGCGCTTCCTCTGTAGAGAGAATCACTGGTGATGAAATTATACGTCCAGTGCACCTTTAATTATTGTTCGAAGAAGGAAAACGCAAAGTAATCGTGTCGTTCCCCCGGTCTTAGTTTAGGTAGAGGGCAATTTTATGGAACTTGTGCTTGTATTTCACAAGTGTAGCTATTGTTTTCAGCCTGGGAACCAATAGCTACTCTTGTGAAATACAAGTGTAAAATTTTTATATCATTTACCCAAGGATTATACTGTCATTGCAACTACGCACTGTTTGCAGGCTCACAGGAATGACCCTCGAATTCATGCTACCGCGCCTGCACTATAGGTTGCATGGTACCAAATAAGCGCATGCGTGCGTTTGACCGAAAGCGAGATTGTATGCTCAGCGCTCAATGCAATCTTTTTGGTTATTTTTGCTGTTTTTCTCCACGGTGAGTGAAGCGGGTATCCCCCTCAACCTTGCAGAGCTCGATTCAAGTCTAAGGGAGAGAGGAGAAGTCCACTAGGATCCACCAGTGATTCTGCAAACTATCAGTTCAAACCATGAAAACATGTGCTAAATCAACTTCATATTTATTTTGCTTCTCTTCAGTGAGTTAGCATGTTACTTCTAGATCGTCCTTCATAACTTTAAGTCACCTTCTTTTTCTGGTCTAAAGCGTTGCTTGATTCTCACCAAAAGTAACAGAAAAAGTCGGGATCTAACAGTACTCTCGAATTTCCTCCACGACGCAGCGTTCATTACAGCACTCCTCGACGATATCTGTATTTGAGCGTTTCCAACGAACAAATTTAGAACGGCGAGACCCTATAAGAAATTGTGAAGCTTCCCTCTTGTTCAGACCTATCCGGGAAAGACGCTGTAGTAATCCTGTCAAGTAACGAGACATATTTCAATGCGTCAGCTGGATAGGTCTCTCATAACAACGGTCCAGTACGGTTTTAAGCGTTACAAGCCTCACTGAATGCATAAAATTAAAAAAATGAGGCCGGTAGGACTACTTTATACTGAACAGTTGTCTCACATAGGAAGTACTTATCAGTATGGTTCTCTGACAACCTTCACCTTGGACCAGCTATCATTGATGAAACCCCGAAAACCATCTTAAATGGGGCAGCCGATAAAATCAACACGATTATCAATAACTGCAAAATAAATCTAGAATATTTTGCGAAACGGCGGTGTAACCAAACTACTGAACCAAAATCTGTTGTCCAAAAAAACAAAAAAACCCTCAAGAAATTTGGTTTATGACGACAGTCATTGTTGTACTTAGTGTGACTCGGTCGTAAAAATTGTTAACAATTCACCGAGCGCGTGGGGTGGGAGGCAAATAATAATTTTCCTATCCGTACCTGTGAATCTCCTTTTTCGTTGGCTACCGCACACAGAAGAGTAAGCACGCATTATTTGGTTCCCGCAATAACCATGACAGTTTACAGAAGGTGGTGAATTCGTTTCCTCAACTTTACAACCCGTATAGGCCACCGTTGTGGGGGTAAAGGCCGCTGCTGTGGGGGTGAAGGCCGCCGTTGTGGTGGTTAAGGTCGCCGTCGTGGGCGTTACCCAAGTGCTCGTTTGCTCATCTTCACAGGTCGTGGACTCTGTAGTGGTGGTTGACTGAGTAGTCGTTTGTCCCTCAATTAGCATAGGTGAGATGCATAACATCCAAATGACGATACAAGCCATAGTTTTTGTAAGATCCATGGGGTGAAATGTTTGAACCTATAAGCTGGACAGAGTTGTAACAGAGTTACACTTTCCACACTGTGGCGGCAAATAATGCATAGACCAGCGTTTTAAATACCAAATCTGGAGCCGAAACGTTCGAGGCCGGATTGTTGCTTATCGTGTAATAACTGTGAGGTTTTCATGGTGATTATTTCGTCACCAGTCTACGTCACAAGGAAGCTATGCGAAATAGGCGCGCGCTCCTTCGCGTTTACTCGACCTTACAGACAACCAAACAAAGGACTTTTCTCTTAATAGGCTAATAGGTCATCGTATATATCCTATCCATTGAAACAATTATGTCAATTAAAAGTTAAAGAGTTATCGGTTAACGATGGAATCTACCGTAGACTTCATTGGGTAACCTATTTTTCGCATTATTTACAATCATGATATTCGCGCAACAGAGTAGAGCAGACAATACCGCAGAAAATGGGATGGGCAACATCACATGAAGAAGACCCTCATGTACTACTCCCAATATCCATAAAGCGAGCTAATAGCAGTAAATATAGCCTTAACAATAACAATAACAATAATAATAATAACAACAACAATGAGGGAACTTCATTAAAGCTTTGAGGGGTTTGAGCGCAGGAACATTAATCGGGGAGGTACTACAGAAATCTAATCGATGAATTGAAATCGAATGTTGGTTTTTGTGGAGAAAGGAAAACCTAAAAATAAAGAGAGAAACCTCTCGAAGCAGAGTAGAAAACCACCAAACTCGATAATAAAGAACACGTATGACTCCGTTCATACAGCTTAGCAAGATATGCCTGAGTAATTGCTGTTAATAAGAACTTACCTCAGACACCCAGATTCCTAACTATTTAGTTTATTAGAGCCCCTTGCCAAGACAAAGTTCCAACTCCAAAACATTCAGTGTGAAGGAATGCTCAATTATTGAGTCTGAAATAAACAAATAACTTGTCAGTTTCGGTTGTTAAACGGGTCATCAGGCCTGCTACACAATTTTATGGTCAGTACGCATCTATTACAACAGGCCACGCGATTGGCTCAGAAAACAATAGAAGCATTCAAGGAAACAAGAGAAACAATGAACCCTAACCCTAAAAACAATGGAGCTGCGTCCCAACCAGAACCAATGAAATTAGAGGTTCTAATCAGCTGCGTGGTATCTGTACGTTAAGTGCACCCAAGAGAGAATGAGGTGAGAGAACATGCCCCTCATACACGGCCCTCTACCAATGATAAATTATAGTTATTTAAGGCCGGAACGGATTCCGATTTGTCCGTCTCGTGAAGTATAAACCACGAGGTCATGGGCCGGAGGTTAAAAATAGCCTCCAGGCGTTCCGCGAGATTTGAAAATGGATTAAAAATAGCTATCAGGGGGCTTAGGAATATGTTTTCTTGTCCTGTCTTGGTGTACCTCCATGGGTCCTATATGGCTTAGTCCTACCAAAAATAGTATATAAAATTTAGATACCACGCAGCTGTTTACAACCTCTAATTTCATTGGATCTGATTAGGGCGCAGCTCTATTGTTTTTAGGGTTAGGGTTCATTGTTTCTGTTGTTTGTTTGAATGCTTCTATTGTTTTCCGAGCCAATCGCGTGGCCTGTTGTAATAGCTGCATACTGACCCCTTATATAACCTGCAAAGCGATCATTCCAGGCCTCCCCGGAAAATGTGGTAGAGTGAAACTGATAAACTGTTTGATGCACTGGGATTTGTCTGTATTCATTCACCCTGACAAAATTAATTTCATACCTACCCAAGTTGAGATTTTTTAAGGCTTTTGTCTTAAGCTGTAGAACTATGACTTTGCTTTACTCCGGGAATGAGCTAAAAGCGACCCGGCACTGCTTATGAAAGTAAGTTTACAAATGGGACAATCTCAGGCAAATAACATTTAACGGTACGTGGTTTTATAAAGCGAGTGTTACTAAGTGGTTAGCTAAGGACCGCGCGTTGCTAAACAAACACTTTCAAAACAAGTTAAATGAATTAAAAAACATGTAATTTTGGGACTAACCCACGTCGAGAGCTTTTTACTTCTTGCTTTACCGACATATGAAATTAACTTTAAGAGGGGAAATTGAGTCTTTTGTCGAGATAGCCCGCATCGCAGACGAATTTATTCCCAAGGC
>BLFK01000191.1:565600-578127 GCA_014634185.1 Astreopora myriophthalma
TGAATAGACTTAGGTCCGTTTTTCCCGTTAAGTGTTTTCATTTTGTTTTTGTCAGAGGTAAAATGTGGGTGGATCCTATAGCCGCAAGTCGCTGCTAATAACAAAAAAACATCAGTACCCTCTTTCCCTTAATATCACAGAACCGTTTATCTCTCGTTTCAGTTTCAGCTTTTTTTGGGATGAGCGCTAATTCTGGGTTAAAGGGGCTATGTCACACAATTTTCGAAAATATCATGACACATCAGATGCCCATAAAATGTCACAATAAAAACGTATACGATCAGTAGAACAACATAACACAAATACAACAAGGGCAATGAAGTTGATGGATGGGCAGAAATGGACAAGATTAAAACGGATCTGTGCATTTAGGTAATCACCTTGAAAAATGTCGGGCCAATTTGTTCCAAGTTTCGTATGTATTCGCCTGGATAATGGTCATTTATGCGCTGACGTCTTGTTTGACATGAAATAATGATCTTACAAGTAGAGGAGTTCATTTCATCATGAACTAAAGAACTCTCCCCAAAACACATTAACATAGCCCCTTTAAGTCAGATTAAAACCAGTACTAGCCTCCACATCTCTCACAAAATGCAAACACGTTGATGTTTTTAGCCCCGAGTGGACGGGCAGGAAAAGAAGAGTAGGAGGGTAAAGCAAAAGGAAGGGAGGGGGAGAGGGAGGGATAAAGCAAACAGTGTGGGTGTTGACGGACATCCAGTTATTAAGACAGGTCAAATAACGAATTAATCAAGGTAAAGATTGTATTTATTTTTTTAGCAAAAGTCTTCGATACTTTACAGATGTGGTGTTAAGGGTTCACACTCGAAACCTGTTGAGCTATTTTATTCAGCTCGAATGGTCACGGCATAACGCATGATATTTCAAATTCACGTATATAAATATAAGCTATGGTATTATTTCAAATGCTAAAACAACGCTTCTTTTCACCCAACAGCTCACAAGGAGAAACATTGTCATAAATAAACAGCTGTTTACATATTATACTAATTACTTTACGACTCAAGAAAGAACTTACAATTCCATTTTAAAAGTTCACCCGGTCTGGGGCAAAATTTATGACTAACGTTATACTTTGATTGTAAGTATGAATAACTAAAGCTATAACCATAACCGTCTTTGAAGTGATATTAGATGAGGCCATCTTACAGCGATATTAGAGGATGACACCGAGCCGATGAGGCAAGCTTGTTCAAAGGTTGAACAGCAGTGACAGACTGGTCGCACAGGATTTCCCCTTGTCTAACTTAAGGTCGTAGCACAACTCACTTCTTGACCTTGATACTCTCTTTCCATTCACGAAAACAGAAAAAAACAAAAACAAAAACAAAAAACTTTCTCGGAAGCGTAATTGCTACTTGCGCCGTTCCCTTGTCGAACGTCTTTGGCATAAGAAACCTTAAACTGGACTTACCGATACTATTCACTCGATGAAAGTACCAAATTAATAAGTCTGATTGGAACCATCAAGAAACGTTTACAAGAAAGCAAGCTGCAAGTATTAAATTGATAATACAATTACGTAAAGCCAACTAAGATAGGTAAAAGTAGTCATTGACAACCGCTCAGGCCTGCGTTTCTATAAAGCCCCGAGACGTTTCGGATCGGGATCGATTTCGGGTGCCGTATCTCAAAAACTAAGACGTTTCTAGCTTTGAGTTGCCATAACCTTAACCCTCGTCCCCTTAAAAACGAACACCTTAAAAGGCCACCGGCTTCTAGGATAAGCAGATCCTAGTTTTCTAAATGCTTTACGGGCTCCAGAAGTTTTAGGAACTTTTGAGAAACGGCCCCTGCTGCTAAATTAATTTGTAAATGCTCTCATTGAATGTCTGAGCGTGTGTCAGTCTTTTGAAATCGATGTACAAAGCAAGCAAATTTCGGAACAGGATGCCATCAATTCAATTAACTAATCCCAGGGCCTCCGTTCCGCTTATCCTTGACTTGCAACCACGTGACCAAAAATCTCTGGAGACACAGATAAGAGATGACTTTGTGCGTCATCGACCCCAAGGATTCCTCAAGGGTGTTATAACTGCACGAGAGCCAAGTGAAATCCTCGGAAATGATATGAAAGCTTGTATAAAAAAGTAAAAATGAATCCTTGTTTACTTGAAAGGCCCTTTTAAATGAGGAACTCGATGACGATAGAACTGAAGCGGATTGGTGTGAGGACGTTGCAGCCACTCACAAAATCAAGAATATCTAGGTAAATATTGGACGCATGTTCTTCAAACTTGGCACCATTAAAGTACGTCGGGCAAGACACAAAGTGACACTCACAGAGATGTTACCATGTTAACGACATCGGCTCCAATCCCTTCTTGCTATGAACCAAATTTTCGACCGGGAGATTCTAATGGAAAAGCAGGGAGTACCCGTATTTCTTAGCGCGCCCTCACTAGCTCCCGGGAAGTGAACGACGATGTTTTATCCAGACAAAAAAAAACTTTAACGTCGATCCCGCATGAAACGGACCCTGCAGCAAAATGGTTGCCCATTTTGAAAGGTCTTTGAAAAAAGCAAAAGTTATTCTTTACTGAATATAGGTAAAAATTGTTGCGGCGAGTAGAATCTGTTTCTTTCAATTCCTTGTTTTCCAGTCACCCAGCAGCAAAGTGCTTTCCGGTTCCAAAGGAACATGATAAACGAGCGTTTCCGTCGTTTTTGCAAATTTATTAAAACCGTCACTCCTCTCTCGTACTCTTATACAGCTTCAGGCATATTATCAAAATGTTTCCTCATTGACTTTATACTCTTGTAGATCTTATTTCTGTGACCGATTAAGGTAACCCCAATCTCCTTGAGATCGCCGTCTTTGAGGCAAGTCACTTGAGGTAAGTCTTTGTAGCCCGCAGTCTTGAAGTAAGCGGTATATTGCCCCATGTGTATACTGCTTAGCCATTCACTTATGGTGTTTAATTTGGTGAAATCCGCTGACACGGCACTGGAAGAAATTAATAATTATCCTCATTATCTCCCCTACGCTTACGATACATGGAGTACATTTCTGAAACTAGATGTTACGTTTCTTTGAAGCTAACACTTATTAAATGATGGGTCGTACATAATGTTCGGCTTATCACTATGAAATTAAAAGCAATTTTTTCAGTTTTTCGCCGTTTGGCGTTTGGTGGGCCTGCAAAACGGTACTTGTGGAAAGCGAGACGGACGTCCCAAAGTGAGTAGATAGATGTGAAAACTTCGCGGACAAATTGCATTGGTTCAGGGACTGTGAAACGGGCATTATTTGTGGAAAAAAAAAAACTCTGACGTCATAACTACCACATGATCTCGGGCTCAAACAAAACTGGTACGCTCTGCATGGCATGCAGCTGACACTTCTGGGACCAGGACAGCGTCTCACCGTTTGGACGGTGCGAAAAACTCTGACAAGAAACGCCGTGCCTAAACAAACTAGTTGGTCACATCCTCTGTATTGCCATGCTCTGACAGCGTCAATTATAATGCCGTATTTAACAGCCACTCTTACCTTGTATAACAAACTAGGTCATCATTGAGAATTTCAGGAGTACGAATCAGCTCATCTATTCGCTTCAAAATTTCTTCAAATCTCGGTCTTTGCGTCCTGTCCTGATTCCAACAGTCCATCATCACACTGTGGACAATCTTGGGACATTTCTAACAAAAATAAAACGAAACAGTTAAGTTATTCGCCTCACCAGTTTTATCGTATGTTATCCTCTAGCACTTCTGGTAACCGTTAAAGTCGGTCGGTCGGGTTGCCCGGTCCGTCAGTCAAGGTAAATGTGTTTGCCTCAAACGGGTTGATAATGGCCAGTGAATTGACCAACCGCGGGGAGATTTCAAAGGTGACGTTCGAGCGTTAGCGCTTCCTCAGAACAAATCGGTCGGTCAGTCAGTTATTAACCAAACGAGCATGAAAATAAACGTACCACAGGAGGTGGAAGCCTATAGCCTGCCTCCACTCTGTCCATCACCTGTTAAACAAAAACCTCCACATCAGCAAGGAATACTGTGAAGAAAGAGGTCGAGGTATCAGCATATTCTCCCCGGACAATTTTGTCCAGCATGCTCAGTAGTTGTGGGGAAAGTAGCTGAGTGATTTCGGTAAAATAGCCAATAGCCTGAAATTTTATGGTCCCTCCAACCACCAGATGATTCAGAAACTAGAGAGCTGCCTTCCAGCTGAGATCTAAAATGCTTCTTCAAGCGTAATTGTATTCACTCCGTAAGGTGTCACTATTCTAAGAATAAGAGAGTGATTCAGTTCTATAAGAAGGTGCTGTTTGTTTTGTTTTTACCTCAAAATTACTCCAATCCCAATATGGCCTCTCGCCGTAGGCCATGGTTTCCCACACAACAATTCCAAAGCTCCAGACATCACTAGATGAACTGAATTTTCGGTATCGTATAGCTTCCGGGGCCGTCCAGCGAATTGGAATTTTGCCACCCTGGAGGAACGAAACAAGCACAGCTAGTGAGATCCCTAAACACTGCGGCAAATTCAGCTCCGAATTATCCAAGCTAAAGAAAAAAAATAAAGAAAACCGGACAAATAAACAAACCAAAAACAGGAAAGTTCATAATTTACTAGCCTGTGGTGTTTCACTTGGAAAGTAAAGATATCTGTTTACCAACATTCCAGTTCTCGTTGCTACGTTTTTGACGACCGAGAAACAAGAGAACTCTTTCATCGTGTGAAGCCCACCCTATTCCACAGTTAAACTAAAAGAGTACGTTTCCATTACAAAACTCAACATGAAGGTATTTAGAAGATCGCAAACATTTCTACCACTTCATAAAGTGACAAGACGACTTTCTCCGCAAGTTCACAAGTCCTTGCAATTAATCACAGAACAACGGCAACATACAAATTTGTTGTGAGGCGTGCGGTACCTGTGTTTGATACTCCGAATCTGGATCATCTTCCAACTCCCTTGAGAGTCCAAAGTCCGATACCTTGCAGATCATGTTCTCACCCACCAGAATATTGCGAGCTGCAAGATCCTATGCGTACAGAAAACAATCTCATTGTGTGCGACTCTTTAACTCTACAAACACAGAACAAGTGAAGCTATGATCCTCGCAGTTATGAACAGAACAGTAGTCTAAAGAGGCATGCCGAGTTTGATCATTTCGACAGCCGATACAGGCCAGGGATCGATGGACTGAATAACTCTCAACCAGGAACGAAATACCCCTGAACTCACCCTGTGGATGAAATTAATGGCTGAAAGATACACCATTCCAGAGGCCACTCCCCTAATCATACCAATAAGTTGAAGAGTTGTCAGTTTTCCTTGGTGCTCCTTAAAACAGAACGCAACAGAAAAGTTACGTTTAGTGTTCACACGGTTAAAAACATTAAGGAATTTCAGTACAGCAAGTCACCCACAAACTGACTAGGTTTCGAACAGCAATCAATTTGACATTCCAGGGTGTGTGGTTACAGTGCCCTATTTTTCTGAGTGGTGTCATGTCCAGACAAAACGCACAGAGTTACGAACTGCCGCCATCATGGTTGGTTATTTTATGTTAAGCGTAATCTGAGAGGAGCGCAAGCGCTCGCCATTACAAGCGAGGCAGGCGGCATCTCGATACAAGGGTACGATCAACAACACGTAAACATAAAGGGCTATAAACAGCCCACGCTAACACTAATAACTTAGACTATCCTCAATAAATTACTATACATAAACTGAAGCGCCATGTTGCGTAAAATACCTTTAAGAAGCAATCAAGTGATCCTCCCTCCATGAACTCTGTGACGATCATCATTGATCGGCCTGAAATATATAACGAACAGAATTATAGGAGGGAATGAATGAAACTACAGGAAGGAATAAAAATGCCCTGTCCATTCACCCGTGAACTACAACCCACTAGACGAGACAACTAGGACCCATGACGAAGCCCCGGAAATCTGAACGACATTTCATTTCCTCTGTCGGCACGGAAACAACTCGAAAACCCCAAAATAAACTTCCCTGACTTTCCACAAACTCCAGGTAGAATTTGAAATTTCCCTAACTCCAGAATTCCATGACTTTTCATTGTTTTTGAAAGCATCTTTTTTTCCTCCACTACTCCACCAATCAACTTGACTATGAACAGGTGACAGGCTCCCCACCCAACGGTGCCCCTTCTCATCCTGACTTACTCCCTTTACCCTTTACACCTCAACTCTGTTCCATCGTAAGGCCAACGCCACTTAAAAGGAAGGAATGTCGAATTCACACTTACCAATCGTCACAACCCCTATGAGTTCAATGACATTGGCATGTTTAAATTGCCCCATTATGGACGCTTCTGAGATGAAATCGTCCCTTGTCTTTGAGCTGGAACCTTGCTGTTAACGTAAAAACGAAGAGAACATCTGCCACTGAACAACTGCTTTCATTTTAGCTTTGTCAGAACAGCCAGTAACAAACCTTGAGAATCTTTACTGCAACCATGGATCCATCGTAAAACCCCTTAAACACTTCGGCGAACTCCCCTGGTGAGAAAAGATAATTTCTCTGTAATACCCTGACGGTGAAATTGCCAAGTCAACCGACTTTTAAAGAAATATACAAGGTCCTGCACGAAGAAGTTTCCTATTTTAAAGGAAATAAGCTACACACCTCCACCAACTGCGCTTTCTAACTTTATTTGATTTCCGTCAATCTCGACAGCAAACGTTTTGACAGCTTCCATTGGGTCGCCATAGTTACTGGGATCCACGTATAGCGAAAGGCCATGATTGGAGAATAGTTCCGTTGCTGCTAAACAGGAAAATATACACCGTTTATAACAATCACCTAGTTAGCACTGAGGCACAGGCAGCGAAGGAATGTCGATTTGTATGGAGAAAATAGACCCCATTAACTCCTGAGAACATGCAGTTTCCACAAGTCGGGTATCTGATTAGTGGGTTGAACAACCCTTGAATGTGCAAAGAGTTTTTCTGGGGTATTTTCTGTATTTGCCAGTCACTTCACTATAGAGATTTCTCCGGCCAATTTTTTCCCAGCTAAAATCGGTTACACGGGGCAAACGCCACTTTGCCCTATCGAGTTTCAGTCCTTAAGAAACCACAGCTGGTACGTTTTACTTCGTCTTTACGACAGTAACATAAAGTATCGACAAAACCGGTCTACTCGCCAAAAGTTAAATTCGAGACCACAAAACACGTTTTCCCTTTTCTCCTCGAAATTCCACTTTAATACGCCGTCTAACTTTGCAAACCAGCAGTCATCTGACTCACTGCCGAGCAAAAGAGAAAGGCGTGAATCTATTTGATCCTGAAATGATCTCAAAACCTGCTTTGCAATGCGAAAATTCTTTCAAGTGAAAAATTAAATACAAAGCAGTTTGCAACGTTATTTCAGGAATAGACCCCAACCTAGTTCCCAGGGTCTTTTATGGGGATATGAAAGATCCTGGGAACGAGGTTGGAATAGAGCCATGCCTAGCGCCATGCCTCTCACTAGCTCGGACGTGGACCAAATGACTGCCAGTGAAATCTCGAGGAGAAAAGGTGAGAGATTTGTCTTCTGGTCTTGAAATTTAACTTTTGGAAACGAAAATATTATGGGGCTAAGTGCACTCCACAGGAAACCAGAAAAATTGATATATTGAGTTAACATGGAAATGGCAGAAGTTTATCGCTGACCTTCAAATGTGTTTGCTCTTTTCCGGAATTTCCTGCGAGAAAACAAAAATGCACGAGAAACTTTGTAAGAATGCCACAAAATGTTCAAATCTTGCTTCAAAGGACAAGGCCAAGGAATACCGAGAACCTCGAATCAACAGCAGTGACAAAAACAAACAAACAAAAAAACAAACACCGTCTAAAAACAAAACAAAGGAGTATGTTTAAATAAAACAAAAATTGCTTTTATGAGATTTCAGAACGATCTCGGCATCCAAAATCGAGACTTACCTTCGTTTTGTCAATATAATCATGACGATGACAATGACAACGAAAATGAACAAAGCGCCTCCTGCTGCAGCGCCAATAAGAAGCCACAAGTTTGCTTTGTCTTCCAATTTAGGGCCTGCGGAAAAAAAAAATTCTGACTTGAACTGCAACAACTTCTTCTCAGCTGTTCAAAGACGGTTGATTATGATGTTAACCTTTTAACTCCAAATAGAGACTTCACAGATTTTACTCTGCCTAACGCTTGATGATCATTTTACTCGTCGAAAAGGCACCTCTCGGGACCCCTAGGAAGGGGATGGATCGGGACCCCTGCCGGGGAAGGGGATGGACACTCCGATATATGATGTATCCCTCATACGTTTATGTGGGAAGGATATGGATGTAATATATGAGAGTTCACCCAGGAAACACCATATCTTGGATTATCCCCTTCAAGAAGACCTGACACAGTAACCGACAATTAACTCTGATTTTATTAAGTACACTTATGTGAATGCCACGTGCATGTGTTCATTTGTACGTGATTCTCGACGTTTCTTCTCGGAGTCAAACTTCTGTACACACGAAGTGTGAATACTCCATCCCAAGTTCCAAGCCCCTAGCCCGCCTGCGCCCTCTCCCACGGACGCACTCGCCTCAGGGCTTGTGTCTTCGTCAAGTTCACCGCTGACTGACGAGACATAACTAGCTTGACAGTCTATGACCATAATAATCGCGTTTACATAAACCAAACAAGAAAGCCCTGAAACTTTGTTACACGACAAAGGAAAGGAGAATGTCGACATAGCTAATCCAAAGTGAAGATATTTACCAATTCCACCGCCTTGAATTTTGGCTTCCTCGCTTACTGGTCCGTATCCTATTCTGTTCTTTGCAACGACCTGTAAAGTGGATATGATTGACTTGGTCCCTCTGAAGTAAAGTTATGTTGAACCACTCTGATAATAATAAAAAATGGCTGACGAACGACGCCAGACAATTTAATTCTCATGCAAAGAGAGACAACTGGCGGTAAGAGAGGTTGAGAAAAATAGGATGCAAGGAGGGAACAAAGGAAGGGAGAATAGAAGTAAGAAGGTTAAGAAAAAAAGAAGGATGGCTGAAGGTAGGAGAGTGAGCAAGGTAGGAAAGAAGGAAGATAGGCACGAAGGTAGCAAAGGAGGGGTGAAATGTCGTACCCAGAGTCCACACGCCTTCTAGACAGTACTTGAAGAGAAATGAGGGTAATCGAAATAAAATATTTTTGTTTGCTTGCGGTTCGCAACCGATTAAATAATACTATAGGATATCTGATGTAAATAACTTGATGACCTCCAAGTATCCGGCAGTCGACCATCGTTGGTGAGAGTCTGAGGATCCTGGGTAAGGGACTTCAAGAAAACTTACCTTGAATTCATACTCAACATCAGGACGAAGTCCGCTTATTGTGATTGCATTTTCGGTTGTGTTTTTGATGTGTTCGTCGGATCCATCGTCAACCGGATAATAAGTCAACAGGAAATAATGAACGCCTTCATTACCATTCTTCAGCTTCCAAGATACACGGACGGAAGTGCTGTCGATCCTTTTTACAGTTACTTCGGGCTGCCCTGGGACTAGGATGGAGGAAAACGCAAATCAGTCACAAATAGTTTCACTGTAAAACAAAGACTAAAATAAAGAAATGAAGAAGACACAAAAGACAGTCAAAATGTTTCTACCTGATTCAAGCGTAGCGACTTCTAGATATGCAAACTTGGACTGGAAACCTTCTTTTTCCGCCACTCTGCTAACGCCATTCTTTGCATAAACCCTAAACCTGTACGCAGTTTGGGGAAACAAGTTGGTTATGGTCGCTTTGGTGTCAGACAGATTTCTTTGTTTGGGCAGAAAAAGTACTTGAGAACCACAGTCTTGACTGCAGCTAGTCTGTTCCTTTGGGCAGACCATCTTGCATTCTATCTCGTAATGCAGGTCGGTTCGTCCCCCGAGCCGGCGAGACCGAGACCACGACAGTGTCACTGTTGTTTGGTTTCTGGCCACGTTTCGTAAATGCCTTGGTGCGGAAGGAAGTGCTAGATAATCAAACAACGACGACTTATTTAAACCTCTGACAGGATTTACATGAGAGCACATTTCGTTCTTACAATACAACACATTTTATTTGCAATAGTAAACTATACAAATTTGTTAGCCATCCGCGAATAGCAAAATATATCAGATCGCCAACGACACAATTCGAAAAAAGCCCAAGCAAAGCGGATGACGACGGAAATTAAACGGTGTGCTTGTTATAGTCTAAGTACTTGTAGACGAAACGACAAAGACTTGCTATTTCAACGCAACTCAACATGTTTAAATTTACTGACCACGCTACATACACCAATCACTGAACTTTATTAACCCAGCTCCGCCACCAGATTTATAAATACGAAAAAAAAAACCCTGACCAAAACAAAAACAAAAAACAAGAACAAAACAAAACAAAAACATCCTGTCTACTTACTAAACTCCGGCAAAAAAGTAATCCGATTTTTTAACCTGTAACCACATAACAATATTTCTTATCATAACTGCCTGACCTGTGCAATTTTCGGCGTTGTTCTCCCACGGGGCACGGAAGAATCCCCGCTGACATTTGCAGTATTTCCTGTCTACATTGGAAATGCTGTTAACTGGGCACTTTGTACATTTGGTATTACCAAGCGTTCGTTTGAAATACCAAGGTGGGCATTCTGTGTATGAAAGGAAATATAACAAACATCACTGTCAAAATAGGTCAAGGAGTCCCAAGTAGAACCCGCAGATTTAGCCGGACATCTTTAAATAATTAGTCTACCCGGAAAACAAGGTATTTTATGAAGATTAATTCAGTCAAAGACACGTAATGTTTTAGTTATCAAAATGGTAGTTGAAAAGTATCTGTGGCCACTGGTTGGAACTCATTCAGCCTGTGCGTACGACAAATTGTGGTAGTTTATATGAAGTACGGCGGTCAGCGGATTTGTCCAACGAAGCACCTTCTTCCCGCTCGAGTTAAGAAACGCCCACATTAGGCTGAGAATATTCCTTTATTGCTTGCAAATGCAGTGCCAGCTTAAAGGAATCCATTGACAACTTAGGGGGTAAGACAGTCTTATCTGCTTTGACCTTATGGTTCGGTGTGTGACATTTCTGACGGAATTGGAAAACAGTCAAAGATAGTAATCACCACAGTACACGTTTCAGACGTTTGCTAATTGTAGCTAAAGTCATCGCAACCTCAAAAATGAAAGATTACTAAGTAATCAGACAGTGACGCAATAAGAAACGAAATTTTAATGATGGCACGAAGGCCACGGTCATTGAAACGTATTAATGTCTGTGTTGCAAGACAAAAATGTTGATATAAGCTTACTGTATGAGAAAAATGATTAGATGCGACTTCAGTCCGTGGTTGCACGCAGAACATATCGATTTCGAGGAGAAATCCTCCGCCCAAAACATGACAACTAGACGCAGTTTTGAGCAAAAAAAATCATGAATACCAATAAGTCTACGCGTTATGAAGTTAATATAAATGTACCAGCAAAATTTCATGCTTTCAATTAAGGTTTTATGCATGGGACAAATAACAGTATCACCCTACTGTACCTTGACATGCAGCAACAGTGTTCTCCCATCCAGGCTTACAAAGACATGCTCCCTTTGCGCTGTCTGCAAGGGTCCACACTCCACTGGTTCCACAAATGGCGTTCAACTCTAATGATGTTGGTTCTGAATTATCCACACATTTCCCAGTGACTTTCACAATTTCAGATTCATTTGTTGGAGCTACTGTTTCTGGTAGAAGTAGGAGACTACCAAGTAAGGCCTTTCTTGGACAAACGCTATACGTCACTAGAAATGAGTTCAAGATCATACAAGCTCCTTGGTCATGGATGGCAAGAAACACCTCTGAAGTTCCTTCATTGATAGATAGTGACAACCTCGCAATTGCCCAGGGAATGGTAGTCAGGTTAGAGATATTTCCAGGCAGGGATACTGTTTTTATTTTACTATATTTTCCACTTTCCAGATCAGAATCTGAGCTATTGGATTCATCATTAACTTGATACCCATAAACATCAAATTGCTCCTTGCAATTTTGTGCGTCAGAAGCTTGTCTGAGTGATGCACATCGTTTTGATATTGTGTAGTTGATTGTGATGTCGATTCTTTCCAATTTGTATGGGTCGAAGCCATCACTCTGCAACCAGTTGCTTGGTTGTTTAGCATTGATGTC
This sequence comes from Astreopora myriophthalma, assembly GCA_014634185.1. Taxonomy (NCBI): domain Eukaryota; kingdom Metazoa; phylum Cnidaria; class Anthozoa; order Scleractinia; family Acroporidae; genus Astreopora; species Astreopora myriophthalma. The sequence goes on from BLFK01000191.1 coordinate 577,777, forward strand.
ACAGACAGAATAAGTTGATTTACCATTTATGGGAGGCACCCACTGTAACAAAATTAAAGCAACAATGACAGCTACAAGTGAAGAGCTATCCAAAACATGATGATTCTCTTTTTGTGGTCATTGCTCGTTCCACACACCCTTCTGATAACCACGTATGTACTCCTTTTTCAAGCCATCATACGTGAAAGAACAGGCAGGTCGATATGTTTTGGAACTGCGATTTCACATACTTTGTAAAAGATACTGTACTTTCCGCAGTTACACATTTGATAAATTCCACAATGAGAGTGCAACCAACAGTCCCCACTAACCATTGGCAGATCCAAACCTAGAGGTTGGGGAGGGGTGGTT
>BLFK01000191.1:578135-590635 GCA_014634185.1 Astreopora myriophthalma
GGGGGGGGGGGGGGTCCGATTTTGAGGAAACTTTATTGTAACCAAAAGATTTGGTCCAAAAAGAAGTGGGCTGGTGGCCCTGGCCCCCCTGGGTCTGCTACTGCTAATAGCTCATTTTTTTAACTCACCCCCGCAGACTGTTCATCACTGCGCTTTGTTGTCCAAAACCAGCTCTCAGGTCCAGTCTCTCCAGGTTTTGGTCTTTGTAACAGGATTGCTGTACATGTGCACATAATAATGATAATGAGAATTACTATGCAATAGTAATAATGGCAATACATATATCTAGATATATTTATATACTATACATTTACATACAATATAAACATATAAATATACAGCATACATATTTTCAATTGTGTATATACAATATATACACAATTAAAAATATATACTGATATATATACTATATATGCTATGTAAATATATCAATATATAGATATATTATTATATTATGTTTAAATGCATAGTATATAAATATATCTATAAACAGATAAATTGTTTATTTGTTTAAAGACAATCCTCTATTGCGCAAGTTAAATATATCTATATATTGCTATTTCATATATATATGAACAGATGCAGTCCATTCTCCTTTGTACAAGCTATATATATTTCAGTTTGAGTTAGAAAACCCCAAAAGTCTTAAAAAATGTGCATTTTCCCTTGGACAAACAGGACTCAAATTCCATCAGTTTCACTGAGATCATTTTTTATAATAATAATAATGATAATAATAATGATGATGATGTTGATAATCACAGTCATAACAACAACAACAACAACATGAGGGAAAATTTTCAACACCTCAATCATTGCCCTGAATGATAATGTAACTTAGGATTCTGTTTTAACACATTGCCTGTTTATGCAATTCATAGATAATGATTACAAATTATATAAAACATAGCTAAATCAACCTTGTGACCTTTCATTGGCAGCTCTCTCTACCCCTGACCCATCCAATAATACAAAACAAAACTTTAGGCATCTTTATTTTAATTTCGTTATTGGGTTTATCAGTTGAGGGCCTAGAGAAATTGCACCTTTCTCAAACATCTACAACGATGTTCGTGATTGGTCAGGTTTAGGGTTATCAAGTTTATTTTTTTATTTTTTATCCTAGCTTTCTTGAAATAGAAAGTATTAACTTAGAAATGTGCTTCTTTCAAAAAGTGTATTTCACTTGTTCATATAAGGTACTCATAAACAGATTGACAGTTGGAAATAGTTCACGAAACATTGTTTCAGAGCCTTTCGGACAATCTGACAACATACATAAAGGCAAAGGTACCTTCATGAATATGCTATGATGCTGAAATAATATAACACAATGTTGTTTGGAACATTATAGTGAAAATGAAACATACAACAATGACTTATCAATTAATGATTCTTGTTGTGAAGATGGCCAAAGAAGTTTTACAAAAACTATTTTTTCAGAACTTACGTATTTGAAGATGAATAATTTGTAAGACCCATATAAAAGTTACTGATAAAAAAATCTTTATGAATTTTATCTTTACAAGATAATTAACATAATGTGAATATCCTCAACACTTGTTATTTTTTCTTTCCAATTTATTTTTGTTATTTTTGTAAATGAAATTAGAGAATAGCTCTAAATGGTTGTAAATATTCTCCTCGGATATTTCTGAGATTTTTCCTAACAAACACTTCTTAAAAAGATATTGACAATTTTTTTTTTGTTTTTGCAGTTTTTATAACAAAAAATTTCAGGGCGTTTCTTGATAGATATTTCTCAAAAACAAAATCGCGTTTGATCTTTTTGAAAACACAATTTCCACAGTTCTTTCGAAAAAACAGTCACATTTTGTGACAGAAGAAAAAGTGTTGTTGGTTCCTGACAAATTTCAGTTCATTAGCCGATTTTATTACAGGGAATAATGCACAGAAGAAGTGACAATTTTATGAGTGCTTTTAAGCATAAGAAAATTTGGAGAATTAGAAGCGGAAAAAGGTGAAGAAAAAAAGGTTTTGTTAAAAACAAGAGTTTGCATTCAATTCCTCCCAGTGAGCAAGATCGTTATATTACTTTTGATAGGCGTGGAATTGGATGTTCTTAAGAAATACCAAAATTGCCGTGGAATATTTTGATATTTAAAAAGATACAATACTCTACCGATATTTCAACGCTTTAACACTTGGCAAAAAGTAAACCACACTAACATCAAACTATTTTGTCCACAGCTATCACTGGCCTAGTAAGCTAATTACTTTTTCTCGGGCGCTAATTTAATTACTTTACCCCTCTAAGAGTATTTACTTTTCACTAACGAAACCAAGAGCTAGCATAGGCGCGTTGGAGTCCATAGAGGAAATGACACTTAAACGCCTTAAGGCTGAAGATGGAAGCGTTTCCTGACGGTAATTTGCATTTAATATTGCTGTCGCTTAGAATATTTGCATTTGTCGCGAACATTCCTGTTCTGAAAATTGAATTCCCTCTTATCGTGAATTGAAGCATGAAAGACTCCCTCTGCGAGGGCCCTATAAAGACTTCAACCGAAGCATTAATCAATCAAGGAATGTTGCGAACTGTAGCTGTCAATTCTTTAAAAATCTTTACAACAGCAGCTGATAAATCTGAAGACTTTCTCTGACTGTTGTTTACAATTTTCATTTATCTTGAAAACCCAAACATTTGTGTTTCGATTCCAGCCTGTATGCAAATGTTTTCTCCCGGCGTAAGTGTAGTGAACAAAAGAAACGGACAATTTGTTGTCAATGTCCTGATTTTCAAATGAAAGACTGTCGAAAAGTGACAATACGAATGCAATGAAACATAGCATCTGTATACAACGCAAAGAATTTTGCAGTCTGCTTTAAATAGTGTTCGAAGCATTTAAGGTTGAGATCATTAACAGAAAAAACTCAAGCTGAGACCGATTAACGAAATAAAAGATGTAGTTACGACAATAGAAGCTCTTGTGAACAACGATACATTTCGCAGAATCAAACGAAACTAAATGGATATTGCAGCTAAGTTTTTCCGACAAATTTTCAAGAGTGGGAACGCAGTATCAATCGGAAGTAAGAATTTAAAGGCGATAATTGCTATGCAAACAGAAGAATATCGAAGTAAACCCACTCAAGTTAAGACAGTAGAAAGTACAGCGTGTCGGGTTTCAAAATAAATTTGAGTCTTGGGCGTGTGATTAGTGAAAAAAGTTATGATCATATAATAACAGAGGAGCCACGCGTCCAAAGCAAACGTGAAACTATTCACATTACGTCCTTGCTCTTAAAACATAACATTTTCATTTCTCTAAGGGGTGGCGAAGTGTTTCTGTTTCGATGAATTGATTTTTGTAATCAACGGGTGTTCAATCTTGTGAAACACGTACTACGCTGTCGCTGCTCCTTGATATTAAAACGCTGTTATGGCATTATCATGTTCTTGCTCTTCAATGCCTAAGTTAGTCTGCTGCTTGGCCTTATCCGTTTCTCTGTGCTCGAAGTAAACAGCAGCTACCACCCATAGCGCAAAAGAACCACACAGTGCATCATCTCTCCGCTAGAAAATGCGTTTCACCGCAGTCAGTATTCTTAAACGTCCGAATGACAGATCTCAGCGCTAGGAAAAAGTCACGCACATCGAACAAAGAACCTCCACGGAGGTCAGGCTTTCACAACACAACACCCCTTGGAGCAGTAAACCCTAATCACAAGCAGCCAAGCAGCGCTGCCCTTGGAGAGGAAAGCCACAAGCGGAGAAGTAAATGCGTTTTACCGAGTAGAATCGTGACCACGGTACCCCAGACTACTTGAGATTAAATCGATTGGGAATAATACCATCATACCTCTGTCTCCTGTTGAAAAGTGAAAGAAAAACGAACCCAAGGTAGCGACCAAAATCCACGCTTTCCACACCATGCCAATCTCTCGTTTCACCACAATTGAACCGCACTGTTTGTTCCTACGCGTGCAGCGGCGTCCTTCAACAGAAACGGAAGTAAATTAGACGGAAGTGACGTATTCTAAGTATTCACCGACACGGGGAAAACTTAAACAGTTCTTTTTTTCTTTTCACTGCATATATTTTAGTTGCTGCTGTAAAGCATTACATTTGGTATGTATTCTTCTGTCGTTCGTTCTTTCTAGCTAGTGGTGCTAAAATCTGTTTGTTTTAATTTCCCATCGACGTTACACTATTTTTGCTAGCAGTGGGTCGCTCACGCTTCAATTTGTTCTCCCCGTTTTGCGCTCATCTTTTGTTTTATTTAGATGATTAATTGTTCCTTCCGATCCGACAAAAGACTCATAAACATGCGGCGAAATTTGAATTCATCAATTATTTACTGAAAGCATAAGTTATTTCCAGCAGGTGTACCCTAAAATCTTTGCGTCAATAAGTTCTGAAATCGGTGAATATGCGTTGTTCACTCGATCTCGCGTTAAAAGGAATGTTTAAGTGAAAGGGAAACAAAGAAGGCTTGCAAGTCTGATCCCTCTTGACCTGCATTTATCACTTGTAAATGTCAGGCTTTCATTTGATTGATTCTATTGACCCCCAACTGATATTAAAGAGCATTGGGTGCTGTGCAAAAGAGCGGTGTTAGGGGAAATCCACAAAGAGAGATTAAGAGGATTTCGAATGAAATATGTTGTGCATTTTAGCCTCATATACCCCTTATATTTCCGCTAATGTCTTTTAATCCTTGTTAAATCTCTAAGAAGACGCCATGAAATTGAAATTTAGGCTTGGGAAATTGCTCCAGACTTGGGCTTGAAATCGTGAGCCGAGCAGGAAAGACCATAAGCGACTCATAAGCAAATTGCTGTGGTTTAAGAAATCTCATCTCTTCCAGATTTTGATCAAGATAAAAAACTCACGAAATGAGAGACAAATGTTTCGGCTTTTCAAGGATTTCATTCACAAAAATAGATGCAAGTCTCTTTTAAAACACCGACGCGGCTTGAAGAGTAATTAGCCTGTGCAAATACGCTAAGTGCGGAGTTTTTATTGAAACTGAGAGAGGCTCAAATACATTAAAACTACTGCACCAACAAATAATGGAGTAGAAGTGTCGTCTACGAATGCGCAAGCTTCCGTCAGAAATAAACTTTTCTTCGAATGATGCACAATTCGTGCACTTTTTAATACGTACCTCGATCGCGGTTTCGTTTTGGAGACATTAAATCATCAGTTTTTTTAAAGAGAAATCGTCAGTTTTTTTTAAGGAGGAAAGTCTCAGATTTTAATTTTGAGGAACGACTGTAAAAATAAAATAATGTAAAGGCGACGTATTGGACCGTGTTCTCGTAGATAAAAATGATAGCTCTCAGGTCTTCACCTTTTGATCGAACTTGAAATTTAAACCCCCTTTTATTTTAAATAGGCAGGTTAATGCTGCAATTAAGGCTTGTTAAATATTCTAAAAGTTAAGGTTGTCTACTTAGCAAATTTAACGAAACCAATTTTTACCAAAACATTTTTTCGTTACATTTTACTCTGAAAGCCTTGACCCTCTGAAGTGTCAGAATCTAGACTTTCTATCGGAAGTACATATACATCATTCGTTGAACTTTCTGAGAAGCCCCAAAGCGTAGGAAACAGGAATATATGTGGAATATTTTAGGAAAATACTGGAACAGATTAACTTTTCAGTCCTCGTATTCCGACGGTTCCTTGGTTTGCTGGGAAGTTACACAGTAACATACCAACGAACTAAAAGTAAAGTGATTAAAGTCAACGTCGGGTCAGTTTGACTGGAACGTCTTTTTCGCTTCTGTTTGAGTTTCCTATACCTTGTAAAATGACTTTCGTGTTTTCCGAGGTCTTCTTTCAGTTTCGACAGATGGTCTTCCTTGGAATCAGTTGAAAATAGAGTAGTTTACAATATTGGAAACTACATGTAGACAGATGTCAGTTATTCTTGAAAATTAAAATGCCTCCATAAGCATGGTTTGACATTCTCAGACAGATGTTCGTCGCTTATTTTGACAGTTTTGGTATGTTAAGCGAAGTTTCTTGCAAAGTGCTTTCCGGCCCTCCTCCACCGCCCGTCGGCGGGGCGTCAAAATTCAGCAACATACAACAGTTGCAGTTCCACTCGAATTCTTGACATTGTAGACATCACAAATTATTCTTAATATTAAACCCCAGGAGCTATACTCCAAGTGGCTGTGGTTTCTCATTTATGGAAACAAACTAGGTCACTTGTGTTTCCAAGAATGCCCATAGTTTAATCCATGCGGAGTTGAATCGATTGGAATTTGAAGTCTCTCGTTGCTTCCTGTTTGAATATCTGTATATAAAGGCAGTACGGTAAGACGTTGTCACTACAGTTCGATATCGATTTATCCAGACCGGAAGTAGTAAACGCTCAATGTAAACTCGTTGTGCATCGCGATAGCACGTTTCGACTTGCTTCTGAAGTAGCAAACGTATTGAAATTTTTCGCAAAAGCCAAACTGAGAGCGACTCAATAGTTTAGTCGACAGGCCACAGTCTTAAAAGGGTGCTTTCGTGCCTGATCAAGTGGGCGCATTCCGGAATAAGACATTTTCTTGAAATCGTGTTGTAAGTAGTTACCTTGGAGTCACCGGAACAAAAATGAAATTTGAATATTTCATGCAGCTAAACCGAGAAATCTACAAACTATTCCCTTTTCATGTTGAGTATGGTCAATCGACAGCGCCTAAACTAACGTTCTCCTTGTACCCTGCTTAGTTCTATAAATTACTGGGCAGAGTCGTGATATAGGAAAATAATGTTATAAATGCAAAAGACACAGTAGCCACCGTCAGCTATTCAACCAAACAGAAATTCGAGGAGAAAGGACAACTGAATTGGTCGTGAGCACGCACGCGATCGAACTTGTCAGTACCATTTGGCCTTATCTCACTGACGAATCAGCCGACAAATAGAGAGTGTCAGTTACCGGGAGATGTGCACATAGCTCATTCAAGTGAAACACAGTTCAACCTTCTCTACACCGAACATGGAGGAACATACTGGAGACCGTCAGTAGTACAGTCTACTGACATGGACTGGAGAGAAGTGACCCTTGATGTAGTAAAATCATTGAATACAGTACAATTTTGCCATCCACTGTTGATTTACTTACAAAACCGAGTGCATTCTGTAGACCTCATTGTATCACGGAATTGAACTTACAAACACGCCTGTTGAGGGGCCAATATTAATTTTACCTAAATGAAAAGGCAACTTACTATTTCAATCCGTTTACACTGAATTGTTTTCCATTTACCATCCTGCAGTTCAAGCTCTGTGCTATTATCACAAACAGCAGTTTAAAGACTTCTATAAGAATTGGACGTCCTGTTCAATACATCGGTTTCCAAGCTATAACAACCTTGCCCGCGTGTCAGTGTATGAGTCACTAAGTGAAACACAGGTTTCTGATTGGCTGCCTGCAGTAGAAAAACCTTGAGGCGATATGGAAAAGCTGAGTGGATGTAAGAATTAATTTTAGAAAAACACTGAGCGTGCCCTTCCGGATGAGCAAATACCAACTTGAAACGATGAGTCGTTGAGTTTTGCCAGTTTGGAGTGAATTTTAATAAACCGACCACCATGAAACAGATGATAGGTAAACTAATATCTTGTTTGTTCAGTGATCAACGTTATCCTTTCACGTCTTGCTTGAATTAATTACTGTTTAGCCGTGATTGTTATGGTTTGCACAAGGTCCTCTAAACGATTATCCATGCCGTCTTGGCATAAGCCGCTTGACTGTTTGTGCTGATTGTGACTGCCGATGGCGAACTTCGTGCAATTTCAGCAATTCACGGGCGAGCAACGGTTATCAGCTAACTGTGCATCCGGCTGTCTACAACGTGATTGCATTTGATAGTCATTTAGATCGGCTTCGGTTCATTACTACGAGACGAAGGCTGGTCAGCCGGGCACTAGGATGTGTAACCTCTTCACGGTACTGATTAATCAGTTCTGTTAAGGATATGAAAATTTAAGGGTTTTAATCGTCGCGGTCGCAGTACCACAGTTTCTCAGTTATAAACACTCACTCTTTGATTCGTATCATCATAGCCATAGCCCGAATTGAAAAGGGGTTGAACCCAGGAGTGACATATCTTGATATAGTTTGATCGTCCAGGTGAGCGCAGTCCTGAGAAGGATCGTTGTTGTTGGTGACGTTTCGACAACCTGAGCGGAAGTCATCTTTAGAGTCACGAAGGGCTGACTGACAGAATCATCATAGCCAAGCATAGCGCGCTTGCCGACAATGTGGATTTAATTCTAGAAAGACAATTTGATGACATTTCTGTCCTTTTTGCTATTGCTAAGGCCTTCCTCATTCCACCAATTGTGTGTACTGATAATCGATTTATTTTCAGTCGCATGTGACTTTTCTTAAACGGTTCTTTTTTTGAAAATTTCATCTTTCGGCTGAGCTTCTTGTCGCGGAGAATTTGATAGAATAAATTGAAGCTGATTTTTCTCAGTTCATTTTATGTGTGGACCTTTGTTAGCTCAGAGACAGGTTGAAAGCAACATGCCTAGGAGAAAGACTGGGGCAACAGGCTGTTTATTAGGAGCAAAACTGAATTTTAAAAGTCCTGTACACGGACTCGATCTGCTACTCGTCATCACTGCTCAGTTTCACTTTCCTTACTTTCCTAAAGGATTGCAGTGAATTTCCTAGTGTCTTTCTATAACTACTTTCTTTGGTCACGTGTACTCGGCTATATTTGCCTCCACGCACCCCTACTGACGGGCGCCTGATATTGATTTTTGTGGCCATAAGTTGTCGAGAGCTATTAACTCATTTCCTGATTGAAAGGCACCATTCATCATCTATTCTTAGAACGTGAAGAGTGTCTGTATCCCATATCGTGGGAAGCTTCCAGTAATAGAATCTTGTACAATGTAGAGCATTCTAAAAATGAGAACAATTGGATATAAAATGCGTGGTGTTGTGGTTGCGTGTAGGAAAGTGTTTCCATATACTTGGAGTTCACCCCTTACTAACTAAAATTTGCACTTAATTTTCCTTCGCGAAAAATATTCTCTGTGTATCGTGGCCTGGAAGCATCTTTCTTTAACGTGACAAACTCTCCTCGCCGTTTTCTGAATGATTTCTTTCACTCCTTGGAAGCCACAATCGGAGCAAAATATTAGCCTTAATGATTATTGATATATTGCAAAGTGATATATTACACGTTTCCCGTTGATATTCACCTGAAGGAACCTGACTTTTGAATTTGACATTGACTGGAGGTCATGAGGTGCCATCAATATAGGAATGACAACGATGAGCATTAGTTGTGTAAACGTGAATGGTACAAAGATGTACCAAATCTCTGATTGTACAGAAAGTACGTACGCAAATGTTTCCACCGGTAGTATGCATGACTAGAACAGTTTCCTTTTTGGAAAATTATTCATCCGTTTTATCAGGCTTCAGATTTTATGTAGTATAATTGATCGAGGGTGAGGCCATTTTCAAGCGTTATCCGGCAGCGAGATTACGGAAAGCTTTTTTTCAGTTATAGGAATTTTCGAATGCGGCTATGAACAACCAATACATTGTGAATAACAAAAACCATTCACGGTAAACTACTTATCCATTAGACGATTGTATTTTCACTTGCCAGTTTCTCTCTTGACGTGTTAATGCTTTAAAGGTGAAAAAATAAATTAAATAAATTAACGAAATATCCAGCAGCGCCGGCACTTCCCGTGCTGAATAATACCGTTGTGATACACAAAAAACCGCTGTCTGCGTGGTTGCCTCGCGCTAACAAAAAAATGTTCCTGATGATGTCACCTTGGTTCTATTAGTAGTGCTAGTGTCAGCCATAATTCATGTGCCAAAGCATTCCGCCGCCAGAAATTCAACATGGCCGCTGATCACGTGAGCCAAACCCGGTCTGTTCGGAGACCCTATTTGGCCCTATTCCATCACGTCAATAGCGGAGACTTTTGTTTTGGAATCGCATTCTAGCTTGAGCTAAAATTTCCTCTCAGACATGCTCCTCGATTTAAAGAAAAAAAATTCTTAGTATTACGATTTCCACAGAAGGCAACAGGGCGCCATAATTATGGTCTTTACGCTGAACTCTGTAAACTGGCCCTTCAGATCGCAATGGTGACATTTTGCCTTGCTCATTAAAATTAAGCAAGACAGATGCGATAATGAAAACTCAAGGGTTTGGACATTTGCATTGAGTTAGAGCACACAAAGCCAAGAAACTTGTCGGTGCAATTGAAGGCCACAACAAGCAGCTCACAGAGCTTATTTAATTTGAATTGCCTTCTTTGAAAAGTTGTTTTAACCCATAAGCTCGAGGAATATGCTTGCAATAGATTTTATAGCCGATTTACACAAGTCAGTAGTCGTCGACAGCAGGTGTGATACTGCAACTAAAATTTTCGGAAAGGGTCACTGTCACTTGGTTAGACTATCATTTCGTGGAAATGTTGGAGATGATAACCTGACAAAATTCAGCCGTTAAGTCAAAAGTCAACGTTAAGTCGAAATTAAATGAACAGTTAAGGCAAAACGTCTACTTCACCCTTCCAATGCTAACGGTCTTCCAAGGTCAGAAATATAAGCTGTTTTTGTTATGAAACGCAGTCGGTTTAGAAGGAACACAATATCGGAGCATTCTCAGTGGAGAGCGTCGATATATATCAACTGAAAACTGGTCTTTGTTGAGGAAATGAGCTTTGAAGCTGTTTCACTGTTTAGATAGTCTTAGCTCAGTGACTTCCTTTTCCATTTCCTTGCGCCAACTTATTGCTTTTCTAACCCACGCTGTGCATGATTATTTCGATAATTGTTGTTTGTGCTGCCATCTTAAGACGTATAATGATGGTACGACTATTGCAGTTTGTTCTAGAAATATAACACAAGTTGAAATCTATCGCCGGTTATTTTATCAACCCTTTGTTTAGATAACAAGATTGCCCCATGGAGGCAACGAAATAATCTTCAACTTCATCTGGCGTGCTAAGGAAGATAAGATGACATTGTGGTCTCTTATCAGAGGTTATTGAGGGACATTGACTCATTTGCAATCTCTAATTAAGACCAGTGCAAAGTTGAGACTCTGAAAGAACCTCGCAGTGATAAATCAATTAACTACTAAAACTATCAATATCTATTCGATCTCTAACAAAGAAAATACAAAAACAATTGTCAGTCCCTCTTTGAGAGCCTGGTCGCAGGCTACGATCGTTGTTCCATAGAACGTGCATGCGCAGTCTAGCGATTCAAATCACACGTACCCCAATGCGTGTCGTTCCCCGACTCTTCGTTCTCCTTGACCAGCGGTCGGGAAGCGTGCGCAGCAGCATGAGATTTTATGTAGCCGGCTTAGCCTACAGGTTTACCGATGCTCGGTAAATCATGCCTTTTTTAGCAAGCAGATTAATCAGTCCTTTATGTTGAGTGCACTTCATAATGTCTAAAAACGTTAGATGGATATGTTTACAAGGAGAAAATCATAAATTTGCCGCATATTTCTCCGCAGAATGGATTGATTTTATTTACTGAAGAAGAGATGTGTCGCGGGGAAGTCTGGCTGAGCGAAATCACCAAACTGCGAATAGGGCTACGTGTACGCTCGCCTGCAAGAAATTTCAACATTGGACCATTTGTAAATTGTGTATCAAACGGAACGTTAATTTGTGACAAAGAAGAAAGCAAATATTAATACGGAGAGAAAAACATTGATACTTCACGCTTATTTTAGGGTAATTAACACCGTGAAATTGTACTTACATGTTGTCACCAGTGCCCTCAAAGCCGGCAGATTGTTTTGTCCTTGTTGCTTTAAAAGTGGAAGTAAATCTGCGTCATAGAGCCGGATTATCCTCATATAAAGACAGACGAAGCACTTTTTTTATTAATCAGTGGTGTCTCATCCAACCATTGTCAGCTGTCCTCATAAAACACGGTATTAAAATGACAGGCCGCTATGTGCAAACGATAAAGCTGCATAAACGAATATTAATGAAGGCCTCTGCGGATAACCATTTATTGTGTTAATGGAATCCGTATATTGTGGGAAGAATTATCTCATTGTGTTCTGTTCTTTTCTTTTGTTTCGTTTTAAACACATTTAAGTTTTGTTAACTGTCTGCTTTTACCTCTCGAACTCCTAAGGGCAACAAGATCGTATCGATTCAGGGAAGTAATTTTGGAAAATGGAAATACATAAACTTTACTTCAATAGAGACTGAACTGTTCATAGGCTTCCCTTTGAATGGGAACACAATCGGTTTTTAACAATATGTTTACTTCAATTTAGTTCAACCTGTATAGCATAATGAACTGCGCCGCAGGAGGATACTGCCTAATGGCTTCTCTTTTGAATGGTCTCGCTACAGGATATTGCAGTAATACACAGCACTAGATAAAAATACTTAACCATACGTTACTTTTTTGCACTTCAAAACTGTCGCTGCGCAAGAATCTACGTAATTCAGCTGGAATTGCGCTTCACGAGTGAGCGCTATCGGCGAATGTTGGCTAACAGTAGAT
>BLFK01000191.1:617133-633576 GCA_014634185.1 Astreopora myriophthalma
CAAAATGGTTTGTGTTCAATTGATCCCTGTGATATTTTGTCCTTGTTCCCCGGTTCCCCAAAACCGCTGGGAGGGGTTCGGTAGTAGCTCAGTCATAATGAGCAGTATAAAGATTTTCCGTCAAGCTTCTCGGATCAATTGACAATTGAAAATGGATATATGCATGGGACACACCCCCAGGATTTTTGCCCCGTACCTTGCGGTCAATTCTCCCCCCGCCCCGGGACACACGGAAAGAGACAATTTCTCACTCCTTATACTAGCTGATAAATTCACCATGTCAATAGTTCTTTTTTTCTTTAAGGAGATGTGGAAGACAGATTGCTTGACGAAACATAAATGTAGATGGGCACCATTGTATTCCGTGCGTATATAGAGTACAGTATTACATGTACATAGTAAAATCTCGATTTGCCAGAACTAGGCGCGCACGGAATAAATGGTAATGATGAAGTTTGACACCAAACTCCCGCAAGTGAGTACAAACTCAGGCTCGCTCTCTGTCTGTCTGTCTGTCTGTCTGTCTGTCTCTCTTTCTCCCACAGAAATCTACAGCATATGCCTGCACTACAGTTTTAAGGCGTTAGGCAATGTTACGCTTAATCTCGCTGAAAAACTGAAGCACGTGCGAAGTGTTGTGTCATCGTACTCTGGACACATGACTTTGGACTAACTTCTTGTCGGGCATGAGCACTTATTCTAGAAGGGAAATAAATGACAGTGTTTCGTCTGTAGCTGTCTACTTAACGGTAAATAACGCTACACGAAGATCCGACTTACTGAGTAAGTCTTCAGCAAAAGCTTAGTAACCAGGTTTGTGCAAGAGCGAAGATTAAGACTGGTTTCGACCCTGGACTCAGGACTCTGGACTTGACTTCACTGATAACTTTAGGAAGAACAAATGCAACTGATACCTGATATATCTTTTGAAGTACATCTCAATAATACCGAAAAAAAAAAACATCTTTTGGTAATAGCGGTTTTGGCCGAGTTTCGTTTAGAAAAAGATTGAAGGAACGGTTCCTTTCATGAGGGCCTTTCATCTTCAAGAGATACGTTTAATGGAAAATGTAAATCCATGAGAGGCAGAAACAAAGGATTCTTTATCTCTCCCGTAAAACAATTAATAGAAATCAGTAGAAAAGTGTATATGTTACGTTATAAATAATTCATTATGTTATAACTACTTGAAAACCTTAATTACTACTAGAAAACCTCAATTACTACTTGAAAACCTTAATAAGCCTCTTTATGAAAATTAGCCTACCAAGCTTCGCTAGCATGGGGTAAATTGAAAATAATGTTTGCTTTCAAATGGGGTTTGGAGATATAATTTGCATGAACACGAAGGAGTAATAAATTGAACGCCTTAAAATGTATGACGTGTAGTAAAAGAAGTGATGACACTGATTTATGGACTGAACACTTTAATGGCGGTCTCTTAGACGTTCTACGTCTTTCATTTCATCGGGGTCATGATGGGAGACCGAGTTTAGCGCAAATAACTTTAAGAGGAATCAAACGCGTTTTCACAGACGGGTTCTAGGTTCCACTTTATGAGGCGGTTGAGAATACCTTTAAAAGCATGACACGCAAAAAAAAAAAGAACATAATGTTCTTAAAACTGGGATAGAAATAAGCCCTTATGGCTTCTGAAAATTACTCTACAGGACAGACAGCAGGCCCGGCCAGGGGGGTAGTGGGATACCGATATAGCCGTAAAATCATATATATACCTAAAATTCAGGAAAAACTAAATACTCTATACCCGAATTTTGACCAAAAAATACCATATACCTGAATTAAAACGGTCCGGGATACCGTATACCCAAAATCCCTGGCCGGGCCTGAGAAAGGAGGAAGGCGAGAAAAGCACGAGGAGCCTCAAGAGCCTCTGCCGGGGGCTATTGATGGATGACTATGGAAAGCCCCAAAGAAAGTGTTGTGTGACTTACAGTAAGATATATTTGGCTATTGTGTAACTCGGATTATTGAGTAACTGCTTCCTCCCTTACTGAGCAGCATGATATACACAACTCATCGACCATCGTGGACGCTTCGCTTTTCTGTTCAATAGCGTTTGATTCCTGCTTCTAAGAGATTCTTCTAAAGTTTGTGGACTTCTGTTTGACTACTGAACCGGCGGTACGTTCATTTTAAAATGCTTTTCAGTAAAGTAGCGGATATGATTGAGTTTCTTGACAGATACAGATTTGTGCACTCCTTGATCGTACATCAAAATCTACTGATCGTGATAAATTGCTCTCTGATCGGGTCTCTCTCGCTAAATGGTATGATAAGTATTTGTTGTTGTAGTCGTTATTGTTCGCGTAAAATTCGTCATGGATGGAAATATCAGTCAAGCCCATGCAAAGTTGTTCAATGAACCAGGAAAATATAAACAATTATGCTCTTGTGTCTATGTTTTCACCAAGCTGGTGAGGGGAATAGAAGCTTGTGAGCGCGGTCAACTCTTCATGATTCTCACGTATGTTTCATAAACTTGGTTTTTATACTTAGCAGGGATCCAGTCACCATTAGGGTGAGTTAATGTGGGTAGATAAGAGGCTGTGCGCTTACAACATTTTAATTAGTGGATTGTTTAGTAGTTTGCTGCTTGCTTTACCTTCACTGTCGGCCTTACTGTTAAATTACGGACTCAGGTTGCGCATTGTTGTAGCTCAATACTATATGTTGAGTTTGTTCCTCTTGTAGTGACGGAGCTTTGCCGTGTTAACGTTAGTGATCAAAGCTTGATCGGAAGCCGGTATTTCTCTGAGATTTCACGCTTCGGCACTTAAAGGACGCGAGATTTCAGACAGTAAGGAAATACAAGTGAAAGAATAGCCCGAGACTATAGAGATTTGTTCAGCGCGCTTCATCTTAAAAGCTTCAACTACAGAGTTTCGCTTTAATCTTAACGAAAGGCTCTTGCTTTCTGTTGAAATCGAGGCCGATGAAGTTGTTCGGAAGCCATAAATTATAGATCACGCGGAAATGAACAGAGTTCGTAATGTAACTGAGTCACCGCCAACCCTTGGTTTGTGCGTTTGTTCCTTGCTAATTTCTTCTTACTTTCTTTAGTTCATGTGACATTGTTTAAAGGTCATTTTTGGTTTCGATGAATGTTAAGGTAATCATTGCTGAAGACGTTATAGTGCACACATCGTCGACTAAAATAAACAGTACCACTCATGTTCTATTGTTGTCAATTTATGCCTCCTCTAGACACAATGAAAGATTACTAGCTTTCGCTTCGCTGCTTTCTTTAGTTTACTGTTCATTCACTGTTTGTGGAAAAGTTGAGAACAATTTATAAAGCCCTTCACCCTAAGTGTGGGTGCGGGTGAAAATGTTTTACGTCTTTTAAAATTTTAGACCCCCTTGAAGTTTTCGTGACTGATATTTGACCTTGCATGTAGAGGAATAAACTTGAACTATAAATATGTCAGTAGAATTTCAAACATCAAGGAGTAAGTTTAACTGATACGAAATCTTTGTGAGGTATAAGGTTCAGGGCAAACGAGGTAAAGAAGTACATTTGCTGGAAGTGGCGGGTGAGGAAGGGGAGGGGAGCCCCAGGGGGGGAAGGAAGGGAAGTGAGGGGAAGACAGGAGAGTATGAATCTCTCAGGTTGCAGAAATACAAACAAACTTTGCAACATCGATTAATTGTTGTTTCAAATGTTGATTTAGTTTTTATAACATTCATAGTAATAATTTATCATTAATTTTAAGAGCATTAGAATATTTGCATAGTAAGTGGGCTTTATAATTGTTAGCTTCACCAACATCAGACAATACCTCACCAAAGAAGAGCAGTGGACTGGAAATTGTGTATGATAAGGGCGTTGACAGGGTGAACGGGATAATCGATAGCATGCAACATTCCCATGGCAATTCATAGAACTTATGCACTTACACAAGAGATCTCAAAAAATTGGTCTAAGGATCCAGTAGAGGTAACAGGCAATCTCCGTTGTTTAATTCCAGCCTTCCCAGTATCGTGGTAAGTATCCATAAGATTTTTTCACTCCCGAAATACAAGCCTTGTAACTGCTGGTAACAGTTTCAGCCACTATTGCGATACGTTCGTACCACATATGCATGGCAAAAAGCTGTGTGAATCTGCTTTTCAGTCGTTAACAAAATATTTGAATACCACGTAATAGATAGAGTCTTACTATCAGACTCTCCCTGCTTTAATGTTCCGTGTCAGAATTGTTTACACTAAAATCCGTTATTTACCATACACACACACACACACACACACACACACACATATATATATATATATATATATATATATATATATATATATATACCATGCATGTTCTATTGTTGTCTATATATATATATATACCATGCATGTTCTATTGTTGTCAATTTATGCCTTTTCTAGACATAATGAAACATTACTAGCTTTCGCTTTGCTGCTTTCTTTAGTTTTCTGTTCATTCACTGCTTCTGAAAAAGTTGAGAAGAGTTTGCAAACCCCTTCACACTAATTGTGGGCGCAGGGGATATGGGCTTAATGAGAGTGATTTCTTTTTTAGCCAAAATAGAGGGGAACGTACCCGTAATTAGAATTCTGCTTTGTATATAGAATTGCTTATATACTTTACTGGGTAATGTGTCTGCTAATTTCCCTTATTTGGCACTTATTTTCCTTTCATTTGTTATCCTCAGGCATATACTCTCCTTGCGCATGCTATCCTTTGGCACACGCGCGTGTGTTCTCCTTTGGGACACGCGCGGATGTTATGTTTATGTTTGAATTGTTACAGTTATTTACGGTTATAGTCGTAGCGCGTATTTTCGTATTTCAGTGACGTAGTAGAAATTTGTGTACAACGGTTTTTCTTCATTCACCCTGAAGAAGACTGACAAGTCGGTCGAAACATGGGTGTTCCTAATAAACGTGTCTTGTCCTCATTTGTGTTTCACATATATACTTGCTTTGACCAACTCGGCCGTGTGTTTTTCATTCAAGGTCAAAAAAACTGTCTTTGGTTTTCTGGTAATGTGTTTTTAATATCGCCGTTTATTATATAGGCCAAGTTATCCTCATGGAGCGTTTTTGGATCGCTGTGTTTATTACGTTAACATATTCAAATTGGGCGTCATCAGAACAAGTGTATATCCTGCAAACGCCAGAGTGTAAAAAATGTACTTGGAACTGGGACACGTCAGCATACCTTCCTACATCGAGCGTTAATGAAGTGGTGAGTTTGCAGTTTCATTCTCTTCTTCGCTGGCTCTCCTCATCTCCACCCGCCACATTGTTCTCTCTATCTCCCCCAGCATCTAAGAGTGGATTTCTGTACGCACACAAGGGCTCGTCTATGTAATAGGCATGTATGCGTGTGTTCTTGGGTGCGTCTTTTGTTTGCTTGTTTTGCGATGTGGGGACAGCCTAAAGGTCAGAACACACAGACGACATGCACTGTTTGCAACTCCGGTAAAAGCCAAAACCCAAACAACTACTTGCGAGATAGGACAATGGTGATGTTAATTCAGGCTAGCTTGGTTTGGCTATGGTGTAACATGTAAGATCTTACGTAAATCTTACCAGTGATGAGAAGGAAATGATGAGCGCTCTTGTTTTTTCTTTACGCAGTGGCATCATCCATCTGGCCAGGATTCAGGGAACAGATACACTGTCTGCAGTACAAGTGACATCCACGTCCGGCCAAACAACTGGTTACGAAGTGGCATCATTACAGTAGGAAACATTGAAAGATTGGATGTTACGATTCGGTATTCTATAACTGCATGCAAGCCATCACAAAACTTTTGTAACGAATCTTTTTATGCATATGTTTGGGAATCAAATGCATTTGTCTTAGAGCAAAAGATTCCCCATCCTATCGACAAGTTTCAGTCATATCGTCGATTTGCTAATATCAGCCGTCTGTCTGGTGACATAGAAACGTTAACAATGCCCCTTCTGGTGAAAAGCAGATATATAGTATTGGGATTCCGTGATCAAGGTGGATGCGGAATATTGTATTCGGTTAAGGTCTCTTATAAGGTTTGTCCTGGAAAAACACTTGAAGTCGATCTGGTCTCCGTTCAAAGAACATTAGCCAACCTAAATTCAATTCCGGTTGAAGGAACTTGTACCACAAACGCCAAGCAAACTATCCCAGGTACTTTAATTGTTCTTTGTGACCCCGACGGTAAGTGGAATACCAGTCGACTTGAAGGGAGATGCGTCTGCAAAGAAGGCATGGGAAACACTGGAGGAATTTGTAAAGGTACGCTATTTTCTCATGGGAGAAACATTGCGATAATTCTCAATTAACGCGATCAATTCTTGGTCATGAAAGAGGGTCTCCCAGGGGTTTAGGGAACAAGGGGACATGGCTAATTTGAACTAGGGAACAGGGAAACAAAGACAAAATATCTCAGGGAACAAGGGAACGTAAAAACCATTTTAGGGATCAAAAAGGTGAGAACAAATTCGGAATAAACTTCGCGAACAAGGAACACAAGCAAATTTTTAAAAGGAACTAGGGAACAAGGACTACCCCTAGGAGGCCCTCATGAAACAAGCCAATAAAAGCATTTCATTTGGTACTCTGTGTGGCTTTCTTAATCAAACTAAAACTCCCTGTCTAAGTGACTCACTGAAGCTCACCCCGGCTAACCTGGCTGGCCCGGCTCAGGTAATCGGACCCTAAAATCGTTAGAAGAAACCATGCCGCAGCGATGAAACTGGTTATTTTCTGTTTCTTCAAAACCGCATAAATAATTCAGGAGCATATTATCTCATGAAATGACGGAAATAAGTCACGTGCACGCATCTTTATAACCATAAGGAATGGTCATTCTGAAAAGCCCGGAGAGGGTTATGAGTTTAGTAACCGGGGGAAAACGAATGCAGAGACAAGATAGGTAGATAGATAAACAGACGGACAGGTGGACAGACAGACGGGTAGACAGACAGACAGACAGACAGACATACAATATAAAATAGCACTCAAATGCAAACCACGGTAAACAAACAAACACACAACCTTTTTATTTCAGGCTGGACCAATAAGAAGTAGCCTAGCTCGTGAATCAGTACAACTTTTCAAATCTTTTCCCTTTTCGTTTTGGAAGCATTTCCGCTCAAAGTTATCTGTTCTTTGCTGCATACAACTTACCTTGTTTACCACACAACGTTAAGTCCCTGGAGAAAGAATTATTTCTTTTAATGTATCATGTCATGGGTTTTTGAAGTCCGTGTATTTTTGGAAGTCAACTCACAGCATGTGTTGTATTGGTTATAACGACACTCGTCTGTGCCTCGTGTTTTTAAACCCGATAAAACACTACTGTTTGTTGTTTATACCTTACCTAACATTTAGTTTACTCAGAAAATAATGCATAATGTGACATGTAGATGCTTAAATTGGTCAAACTGAACGTACGGTTGAACTGGCTCCTCACGGCCTTTTTGTGTCTCTTAATTTGCTTTTTCTCACATGTTAGCGTGCACCAATGGAAAATACAATGAAGGGATGGGATTCAACTGCACGGGTAAGATGTCTAAATTGTTACATGCCGAGGGAGGGAGGGGTGGGGGGAGAAGGACGGAAAGACGGAAGGAAGGGAGGAATTGGATGGAGGAAGGACGAAGGGAGGGAAGCAACAAACAACTTGCCCGTGGTTTTACCATTTATATTAGAGCTACAGCTATCATGTCAGTCAGCGTTCATGGTCATTCTTTCTTCTGTTTCTAACCCGAAGAAATACCATCAGAGCCAAGAAATGCTTCCGTGTCTTTTGTCAATCAAACTTCAGCTGTCTTAACTTGGTTGCCTCCTATAATCACTGGAACTCAAACCAAAGTGTTTTATGACGTGGATTGTCGAAAGGCATGCGAGTATTTTGGCAATGGTTGCGACGACGAAACGTGCGACGACGACATCGGCGGCCACAAGATGACGGAAGGTTTGACCATGACCCGCTTCACGGCAACCAATCTGTCTTCCTTTGCCAACTACACCTGCAAAATTAGTTCCAAGAACAGAGTCAGCAAGGTGGCTAAAAGAACTAACTTTACGTTGGTGAATGTGGAAACCAAAGGAAGGGGTAAGTTCGTTGATCAAAGGTGCGCCGGACATGTTTATGGTTTGTTGTCACGACCTTGTTTGTTTCACTTCCACTGAAATGTTGAATTTTTGTAAAAAATCTTACGACCTCACGATTCGAGCCTCGTGTAATATGTCAGTTTACCTCATCCGAATTTGTAAAACACTATTTTTATCAGGAAGAACATGTTAGAAGCTCACGATAATCGTGAAATCCTTGAAACAATTCAACAGATTAGAATCTCCGGAATAAGGACATTCTGGCACAGCTTGTTCTTCCAGTTTCTGATTTAGAAACCGCATTAAAATTTCGGTCTACCCCAAGAATTTATCTGCGAACATTTTGGTATAGTTGTTTAATCTTCACGGAGAATATTATTGTCACGGTAGCAAAATAGTGACAGGATGTTTTTGTGGGGTAAGCCTGCGTCACTTTGAGTTTCAGTAGAAAAACCGTCTTTCTCACTATCAGGTTATTTCTTCTTTTGCCGAAAATGACGTACCTTTGACGTAATGTGAGGTCAGTACCTTCTCCTAGGATTAAGCTGTTTTTTTCTCTGAAGTGAAATTAAAGCTAACCGAGATTAACTCTTGGTTTAACACCGACAGTTCCTGGAAAACCAGAAGATGTTACTGTTCAGCTTGCTGAAGATGATTCTATCAGATTGTCGTGGATTCTGAAATGTAAAAATGGTATAATTCAAGAATACCGCATAACATACTTCAGCCTGGATGATTCCTCTGACACTAAAACGTTAACTACAAGAGAAAACAAAGTACAGATAAAGAGTCTAGCGGCGGAAAAGACTTTTGAATTTCAGGTAAACTTATAGTTTGCATGCATAAAAAGAAGCTCCGACTATATGGTACTGTGTAGTTCTTAGGAAGAATTGGGTTGGTAAAGTTTCTTGGAACTAAGATAATTTACTCAGAAATTCCGTCGGGGACAGAAACTTTTCGATACACGGGGTGACAACGAGGAAATGGCATTGTTTCTTCGCGACTAACTTTTAATGAGAATTTATTGCTAAGAGCTGTTAAAATCTCGAAAGACAAATCTTCCTTATACTGAGAAATTTAATGACTAAATGAACTCTTGGTCATTCAGTTAAATGTATTCAGTAACCGTGTTTCCTTTTTAGGTGTATGCGGTGAACAACTTTGGGATTGGATCTCCGGGTGTGAAAAGGTTCCAAATTCCAAGCGGTTCGTTGAGTGACCTTTTTATCTTAAAACTGCAATCCCAAATACGTTGCAATTCTCGTTGGATTCACTTATGGTAATTGTTTTATTTCAGGAGGCCTACCCGTAAAAATTCTTGCTGCGGCTGTAGGAAGTGCAGGCTTCGTGATTATTATCATTGCCGCTGTCGCTTGTTACTTGTATATTTTTCGCGTTAGAAGGTGCGTATTTGTATATTGGATTCGAATAGTCGTCCATAGCGACTGAGTTTGTGGGGCGATTTCAAGCTAGATAGCACGTGGCGTGTCCGATGGTTGCGTGCGGATACTCCAGGTTCAAATCTCGCCGTGAACACCAAACTGATTTGTCTTCGATGATCCCGAATTCAACTTCGGTGGTCCCGAATTCAACTCGACTATGCTTCAGAAATAGCCAACTGCTTGCCTCCTTCCAGTGGGGGTTTTCAACGATGTTATGTTAGATTTGAACTATTTCTTTCTCATCATTTAAGTGCAGTGCCTGTGAACTAGCTCGGTTGCTAAGCGCACTTTCCGCCACACACAAAGCATTCACATTTTTTCATAATAAAAGGGGACAGGCCACGGTATCATGCGGCGATTCTGTGCATCGATAATAAGTATTACTTCTGAACTGGAAAATGCCAATGTGAAATTCTTTTCTTGATGAAATCATCCCACGTGACAAACAAATATGATTTTGAGCATTAACTACACTATTTTCCGATTAACTTTGAAAAAAGCAACCAAATATATGATCAATCAATATATGATTCATTTCATATATCAAGGCCTGCCCTCTTTTGCCTCATACACGCTTTTGCTTTGTTGAATTTCTTTTGCGTTTTTCTACAATGTTGCATATTTTTCTGTTCGTTGTTTTATTGATACAGGCGCAGTGCTCAACGTATACAGAAAGACTACATGCGATCCATACAGCAAGGTAACTTTTCAAGTAGTGCTTCACTCTGACTTGAAGAAATCGCCCTGTTTTTCACAGACCGTAAACGTAAACTGGAATCTCCCACTATGAATTTTGGTAGCTCATGCAATACAACTCATTGCCTACATATTCAGTTGATGATGATAACAGCGGGGGAATAGAGGCTGGTCATTCGCACTGATCCCCTCACTGAGAACATATCATTTAACTCTTCAAGGGTTTGCAAGCGATGTACCGATGAATCAGCGAAGGTACATAGACCCTGGAAACTACCTTGATCTTACGGAGCTATTGACAACGTTTGCAACTGAAATCGAAAGAAGTAGTACAAAGTTACACGGAATGATTGGACAAGGTAAAGAAAACATAAATTTCTTGTAGTTTTGTGGCATTATAACCGCTGCTTTGGCAGGTTCAATTTCTTTCACAGGTCTGGAGATCAATGATATCCTTGCGTAGGCGATTCTTATTCTGATGACGTGAGAATGGCTGCTGGGTTTCGATCGATGCTCGTGATGGAGGAAAATACGACCGGGTTATCTGACACTGATAATACGAATTCTCGCGTTATGCTTCTTGTTGGGTGTTACTGCTGATTTGCATATCAGGAACGTTTGCACAGGTTACGCAACGTGGGGCAAGTATAATGAGATCACTCCTACAGTGGCTGCCATTGGCAGTTTTCATTATCACGATAGTCAATTCATTCATTCATCCATCTTTTCGCCCTGTTTTAACGAGTGAGAAACGTATCGATTTAAGCACGTCTGGGCAGTTATTATAGAAAGCGGGAAATTAGGGAATAAAGTTGACTGATTATACTTGAGCAACTGCTATTAGCTACTAATAGCTAAGTCTTGCTCCAAGAGACAGTCATCGTTTGACGCAATTTATCATCAAATTAAATTTCAGGTGAGTTTGCAGATGTCTACAAAGGAACGCTGCAGACTTCGAAAGGAAAGCAAGACGTGGCAGTCAAAGTTTTGAGGGTCAGTGCCTAGAGGCACGTTCCTTCAACATTTGTTGTTTGAACATTCCACTTGTTGAAAGTAGAGCGGTCATTGTTTCGCACTCTATTGTACATGAGAGTAATTAGCAATCCCCAGCGACAAAAAAAGTAATTAAAAGGAAAGGAAATGCTCAACAGCGGGAGGCTGAAAGCGAAAGCTACAAGTTCACGAATACATGGAAAGGAATACAGAGTTTTTTTACTACAAAAGTAAAAAAACATTTCCTCAGATTTCCAAAACCCAAATCAGTCATTTTGAAATGACTGCCGAAAGTAATTACGCCATTGCGATTGCTACGCTTTGTGATTGGCTTAAAAATCTTGCGTCAGTTTATCAACCAATGAGAGAGAAAACCAAAACCAACTGCGACTTGCACGCGCCATCAGTTTCCCGTGCTTTGAGCAAATTACATGGAATCGCTACAAATTTTGATCAGCTCATTACGCTGTTTGAAGCTGCTGTGATTAGTCCGAGTGATTACTTTGGTATTGGTTTAACGACGCTCAATTCAAAACCGTTCTAACACAAGCTCACTAGGGTAATTTACCATCATGATTTCAATCACGTGTTCGGTTTCTCTCTTGTCTCAATAGCCTGGTTCCAACGAAAAAAATCAGAAGGATTTCTTGTCAGAAGCTACAATCATGGGTCAGTTTAATCATCCAAACGTTATCCAGCTAATAGGAGTGGTTACTCGAAGTAAGTATAAGATTACGGGAATAGGGCATAACGCCAAAATACCTGTACACTTTTCAAAAAGTTTCGGCGTGGTATGACTTCATTTGAGTTCAATTTACAAAGCGCTACAAAGCGCTCGGCTTTGTAGCCGAGGACACAAAATACTATGATAAGGCGCTTTGAGGCGAACTGAGTGTGTTTATGCTTGGTGGCTTTGCATAAAACAAACATTTAGCAGTCTAAAACGATTACAAGTCTAAAACTGTGTACGCCCAACCTGTTATAACTTGTTTTAACTACAACATTAGGGTATATTAGTATGCCGTCTTGTTTTTCGTCATGTAGGTAGCCCGATGATGATCCTTACAGAATTATTGGAGAGTGGATCGCTAGATCACTTTTTGAAGGTATTTCTATTAGGGTGTTGTTCTTTAGTACAACACACCCCTCTTTAGCCGGCTTAAGTGGGATTTTATTTTATGAGACTTGTCAGTCGGAACCGAATTCTGCCGAAGATGAACTTAGAAACCTCAACCTCATAGTTTGATTTCACCGCGTTAGTCGACTATGTAATCATGTGGGCTTTTTTCCCTTTTCTTCTAGAGTCGCAAGGGACAGTTGACTACCATTCAGTTGCTGGGAATGGCAAGGGGTGTAGCCAATGGAATGGTCTATCTTTCTGAGATGAATTTTATACATCGCGTATGTAACAATTTACCACTTAGCATAAATGAAACTGATCGTAGCTCAAAGTAAATACTCTCTCTTTTGGTCTCGCCACAATTTAATAGACAATGTTTTTAATTCTTTGATTAAGGATCTAGCTGCTCGTAACATTCTTGTTGGTGATAACATGGCGTGCAAAGTCTCCGACTTTGGTCTTTCAAGGGAACTAGCTGATGATAACCCGGATTCAGAGTATGAGACTCAGGTACTTAGCTTAGCAACGCAAATGTGTCATGTGTAAGCAATTTAGTAGTATTCGCACCGACTTAAAACAAGCGAAGGCTGGCCACCACCCCTCACTCCTCAAATTTCTGGTACCCACCCACCCCTCCCTTCTCCTTAACAGCATTATGAATCCTCTCATACACTGACGAACAATGTTTGATTATCCATGGAAGGAGAGATTATTGGAGTCATGTCTGAGTACTCAAGTAATTTTGGGGAATGCCGCGTTAGTCTACGGCCAGAAATAAAACTTAAAAAAGGGGAGCAGTTTGATCTCACAAAAACTACATCAAGTAAACAGAGCTTGCTTAACACAGGGTGGCAAAATTCCTGTTCGATGGACTGCACCAGAAGCACTACAGTACCGGAAGTTCAGCTCAGCTAGTGACGTATGGAGTTATGGTATCTTACTTTGGGAAATCATGTCATTCGCTGATAGACCATACTGGGAATGGAACAATTATGACGTAAGTCATCAAGTCGTTTATTTTCGTTCAATGCCAGATGTGACCAACATCAAATGCTATTACGGCAGGTTAAATGGAAGCTGAAACAAAATTGAATTATAATGAATCTTACCCGTTACCGCGTAAACGGAGGTCAAGAAATATATCATATGCATAATGTAGGATATTGTACGGTAGTTATTGAAATCTTTGTTTGATTTTAGCCCTTTCTCCTTAATTTCGGCAGGTTATAAATCGTGTGGAAACTGGATATCGACTTCCACCTCCGACGGTAAGTCGGACTCAGAGTTTGAGACTCGTAAAAAAAATATATATATGGAGCAGGCATTACAATTAAGCTTAATATTTTGAACAGACGATATATTTAAGCTCTAGAATGGTTTTCCGGCTCCTTCCGGTTTCTCTCTCGGAAACTTGAAGTCATTCCATTTATACCAAACATGTTCTACTGGTTTTTGTATATGTTCAAGGGTTGTCCAAAGGTCGTTCACAGCTTGATGCTGGAGTGCTGGAAGTTGGAAAAGAGCAAAAGACCAAAGTTTGTTGATATCGTCAATCGTGTTGATGAATTCTTGCGTTCTCCAGAAATCCTCAATGATGATTTGTTACGTGTTACAGATATGTAAGTTTCATTTTTGTTATTGTTGATTTACCGTGGTCAGTGGTACAAACAATTAAAAGACGGACAATGCATCCAAAGGAAAGGATCCAAGATGGCCGCTATGTTTGAACCATGACGTCAATCTTACGTCACCTTCCCATATTGTCTCGTGAAAACATTATCGAAGTATTTTCTTTCTCCGTAACTCCATTTGCCATAGCGTTAATATTCTTGGAGTTATGGAGGTGAGTGAAGTTGAACAAGACACGATAATGGGACAGAGAGGGAGTCTTATGGAGTTGGCTGAGATATGTAAATTTCACTTAAGTTATTTATAGCCACTGTAAGTCGGTTACCAGAAGAGTCCGCTAACCTTAATTTTGGCTTATTTAAACTGCACAATCATCAAACGGTACAGGTTGATAGTTATTGCAACAAAATTTTGGCCAAAGCATCCCACAGTAAAGGCACGAGAGCCATAGCCCATTATTCACGGACGTCTCGGGAAACAGACTTCCGTCACTAAAACATCTCAGACTGGGTGTTTTCCTCTCTGTCCAATTATCCTCTCTTGGTTTGAACTGGTGTATTGATGGAACCAATCAGTGACATTTAAACTGAGAAAAATGAAATGCCTTTGTTAAAACAGAGGTGGTCTTTGGAGAAACTAAAAAACTTTCATTTGCCTTACGAAATGCTGCAAATCGCAGTTAGGCAGTCAGAGGACCTCGATCCTTTGATACGGTTGCCTCCTAGTTCTCATGATCTTTCAGCGCTTCTCGGTGAAATCCTGATGACACGTGCCACAAAATAAGCATTCATGCTTTTCTTGCAGCTCTAAAGAAGAAAATCGGCACCAGTTTCGTTCTGTCGATGAATGGCTCCAGTTCATCAACATGGAAAAGTACTTTGAATTATTCCAAACCGCAAATGTCGATAGTGTGGACAAAGTCGCTGGACTGGGGGATAGAGAGCTGAGAGAAATGGGTGTCAAGCTGATTGGTCACCGAAACAAAATGAGCAAAAGCATAAAAGCAATGAAGAGGCACTGTGCTAACAGGGGTCTTGATGTCAACGAAGCGCCAATATAATTTACTTCTCAGTTATTTTTGCGGTTATCAGGAGACAATAGTCAGTGCAGCATACTTCGCCATTTTGAGGCCCTTATTTTGTTAGAGTTAATTAGAATGAGGTTAATTCGGATCAAGCCGGTTTGATTCAAACCTGGTAAATTTATTGGTCAAAATGTCGGCCCTTTAAGTGAGCTGATGGAACTCTCTGCTCGGCATTCTCGTCTTCAATGTTTAATTTCTAAGACGCCACCCATACTTGAACTGGAATGGCCTAAAAGCCAATCAGATTGAGATGTTAAAGGGAACTTGCTTCCGAAACTACCGCAGGTCTGCCTGTAGCCATACGGAATTTTGATAGAGGCTAATACACATTTACATGATAGTTGTATCATTACTTATGTAGATATCCTGTTGTTGGCGTTCAGTCATTTATATACCGAAGTGAATGTTATAATTATCTTACAATCGCTAGATTTCTGTAAATGTTGAGGAAATTACTGCCGTACAAGTACGGGCAGTGTAACATTTCTCAGTGTAAGGATAAAGATGTTTGTACTTTCAGATACACAAGAATAAGTGAAAGACGATTTATTTGAAGAGAATCTGAAAATTCAAGAAGGAAATATTGGTCAGCAACGAGGAGTTTAAAAGCATGCGAAAAATTCACATACGATAAGCAATTTTATCATAAATGAATACGAAATTAAAATCAATGTTGTATCAGTTTTAAATCGACCAATCACAACCTTGGTTTCCATCAGCATAGAAACAGTGTAAAAACTCTCAACTCTCTCCCCTTGAACAATAAGATAAGACAATTGTACTAATTGTAACTTTTACTATAAATTGGTAATAGGACCTCGTGTCTTCCAATTGGTTCTGTCTTTATACTCGTGATAAACAAGTCGGACTCCCGCTACTCGGTCGTCCGATACAACTTTGATTTTAATTTCGTGTAATAACAGACCGAATTGAAGTCTACTCAGTCCAACTACGATTAGTTATTATTTTTTTTAGGACTCTTTCCATAAAAATGCAATGGTTTGATAAAATAAAAAGTTTATAAAGAATATTTTTCTCAAATCCTGAAACTTTGCCAATCCACTAAGCGCAAAATTTAAGTTTCACGTTCGACTTCAGTCGAAAGTTCAAGTTAAAGAATAGCAGACAACGCACTGCTACAACATGTCCTGCCCTCGGTTTGCTCATCACCTCGATGGATACTTCCACGAGCAAAGAAGGTCATAATAATAAAATTAGTTGATATAATGTTAACTTACACAGAAGCCCAGTAAGCGTCAGGGCAAGCGAACAAGGACAAATATTCCAGATTGCGTTTCGTGCATAAGGATAGCGTTGAATGTGAACAAAGCGGAATCAACTGTTCAATAGCAATTAATAATAGAATTAGGTAATTAGTTCTTCTCTATATAAAATA
>BLFK01000191.1:633586-645908 GCA_014634185.1 Astreopora myriophthalma
TGCTGCAAATCGCAGTTAGGCAATCAGAGGACCTCGATCCTTTGATACGGTTGCCTCCTAGTTCTCATGATCTTTCAGCGCTTCTCGGTGAAATCCTGATGACACGTGCCACAAAATAAGCATTCATGCTTTTCTTGCAGCTCTAAAGAAGAAAATCGGCACCAGTTTCGTTCTGTCGATGAATGGCTCCAGTTCATCAACATGGAAAAGTACTCTGAATTATTCCAAACCGCAAATGTCGATAGTGTGGACAAAGTCGCTGGACTGGGGGATAGAGAGCTGAGAGAAATGGGTGTCAAGCTGATTGGTCACCGAAACAAAATGAGCAAAAGCATAAAAGCAATGAACAGACACTCTGCTAACAGGGGTCTTGATGTCAACGAAGCGCCAATATAATTTACTTCTCAGTTATTTTTGCGGTTATCAGGAGACAATAGTCAGTGCAGCATACTTCGCCATTTTGAGGCCCTTATTTTGTTAGGGTTAATTAGAATGAGGTTAATTCGGATCAAGCCGGTCTGCTCGGCATTCTCGTCTTCAATGTTTAATTTCTAAGACGCCACCCATACTTGAACTAGAATGGCCTAAAAGCCAATCAGATTGAGATGTTAAAGGGAACTTGCTTCCGAGACTACCGCAGGTCTGCCTGTAGCCATACGGAATTTTGATAGAGGCTAAATCACCATTTACATGATAGTTGTAGCATTACTTATGTAGATATCCTGTTGTTGGCGTTCAGTCATTTATATACCGAAGTGAATGTTATAATTATCTTACAATCGCTAGATTTCTGTAAATGTTGAGGATATTACTGCCGTACAAGTAGGGGCAGTGTAACATTTCTCAGTGTTAGGATAAAGATGTTTGTACTTTCAGATACACAAGAATAAGTGAAAGACGATTTATTTGAAGAGAATCTGAAAATTCAAGAAGGAAATATTGGTCAGCAACGAGGAGTTTAAAAGCATGCGAAAAATTCACATACGATAAGCAATTTTATCATAAATGAATACGAAATTAAAATCAATGTTGTATCAGTTTTAAATCGACCAATCACAACCTTGGTTTCCATCAGCATAGAAACAGTGTAAAAACTCTCAACTCTCTCCCCTTGAACAATAAGATAAGACAATTGTACTAATTGTAACTTTTACTATAAATTGGTAATAGGACCTCGTGTCTTCCAATTGGTTCTGTCTTTATACTCGTGATAAACAAGTCGGACTCCCGCTACTCGGTCGTCCGATACAACTTTGATTTTAATTTCGTGTAATAACAGACCGAATTGAAGTCTACTCAGTCCAACTACGATTAGTTATTATTTTTTTTAGGACTCTTTCCATAAAAATGCAATGGTTTGATAAAATAAAAAGTTTATAAAGAATATTTTTCTCAAATCCTGAAACTTTGCCAATCCACTAAGCGCAAAATTTAAGTTTCACGTTCGACTTCAGTCGAAAGTTCAAGTTAAAGAATAGCAGACAACGCACTGCTACAACATGTCCTGCCCTCGGTTTGCTCATCACCTCGATGGATACTTCCACGAGCAAAGAAGGTCATAATAATAAAATTAGTTGATATAATGTTAACTTACACAGAAGCCCAGTAAGCGTCAGGGCAAGCGAACAAGGACAAATATTCCAGATTGCGTTTCGTGCATAAGGATAGCGTTGAATGTGAACAAAGCGGAATCAACTGTTCAATAGCAATTAATAATAGAATTAGGTAATTAGTTCTTCTCTATATAAAATATATAGCAAGCACTGGTTGGATGTCATATCGTGCCTGTCATGCAGCCACCTTTTGATCATTGGGTTAATGCACCATGTCCGAACGTGGCTGGCTTCAACGTGAGCGCAGTTCAATAGAAGTCTCTATTATGGAATTTGTGAAACGACAAATACGCGAACAACACAAAACAGGTTAGTGAGCAAATATAATCGCCTTGCCCGTGCGGCACGCATTCTCGCACAACAATGTGAAATGACTTCCAGGTTTGTGAATTTTTAGTTCTTTTGTCCCTAACTTCAACTTCTTTACTTCAAAAAAATGAGTTTTCAATGAATTTGCTGTCGTCGGCGTAAAAGGTTCGAGGTTCTATCCCAGTTATGGAGTCTTTGCATCCACGTGATAAGCGAGCTCAACCAACGTCAAGCCATGACGTCATAGGCATACCATCTATTTCCTCCGCCTGTTGTTAACGTTGCGTGACAAACTTTTCAATTGGTTGCTATGCATCAGCTCATTTCGTTTCAAAGTCGTGCAAAGTCATTGCTTGTTCATGATTGATATTGAGAGAATCACTGAACCGTACAGCAAACGCACACTGCAAGATGTTGCTTCTATAAAGAAACAGTCGAGTTGACCACAAGACCGGCCAAGGTTCCCAAGATCATCGAAGCTTCTGTAAGAAGTCCTTAACTGACTTGGATATCAAAAGTGTAAGACTGCTTTTACAAAAACCTTAGAATAGACGTTCGTAGTTACTTTGATACTAAAGATATAGAAGGCTTAGAGAATTATCAACAAGCTTGAAGAGGTCTGTGTAATTCTGGGCCCCAGTTATTCAAAGCCTGCGGGAAATTTAAACTTTATCTTATAGATAAATCACTGTCCTGCAGTTTTAATTGTGGCCGTTTACCACATGAAAACCATAAAGGGGCACATGGTATGCATAGCTTAGCATGAAAATGTAAAAAAAATCTGCCGATGTTTAACTTAGATCATGACATTCTAAAAGCTGGGCAATGACTAACCACCGAATAAACTCATTCGCGGTGCCGCCTTCTGTTTTCGAGCAAAACTTGCTATGTTCACTTCATCAGGAGCAATTTCGTATCTGCAGTTTCCGAGTTTGACATCTTCACTCCATCTTGCCATAATTGGAGTGCTGTGTAATGCTCTGATTTGGTATTCACAGAACATGCCATGAAGCTAAGCAAGAATATTTCGTCAGGCTGAGACCGAAAGGTAGGTTACGATTTTGTGAAAGATCTGTCTGTGGATAAAGTACAGCATGGTTACTTCATAGGGTTTTATTATATCCGTCCACCTTAATTGCTAAGCATGCAAATTAAACCTTGCAAAAAGAATGTAAATTCAGTATTGTGATTTTGTCACCGACGCTAGATTAAATGCGTTGTTTAATCATATCAGCATTATCGAACATATTTCGAAGCCTTAAAGGGCTGTTTTCATTTAATCGCACCCACACGGAACCGTTAGTGCTACATTTAGTGCTACTGCTCGATCGAACTCGCCTCGGCAACGGAACAAGTAAAATACTTCCTTTTTCCGCGTGGGAATTTTCACCCAGGGTATCTCATATCGAGTCCCTCTTTGGTATGGCTTAACGTATATGCACCGAACAGTTCGTCCTCGTTGTCCCGGCCAGGTGCATGGATGACTGGAAGTGTTCAGATTAAACAATGCACGAAATCTTAATGACATAATCAAAATACTTTCAAAATCTTGCAATTGTCTCCCATCTGATGGAATTGGCAATTTCACATAGAATCGCATAATTGAATAAAATCTTGCATTCTGGTCAACGAAGCGAGGTATTTAGCGTGGAATTGCGAGTTGAAAACGAGGCTAAGTGATATTGTTTCGCATCTACGTAACAACTGTCGTCAAATTGTAACACAACAACTGCAACGAGTTTCTTTTTTTCTTATTTTATTCAAGTATGCGATTCAAGGACTCGTGAATTCCGCATTAAATTGCACTTGAAAAGCGATATCGCACTCATCACTTCGCGATTCCTGCAATATCGGTTTTCGCGTGCAATTTAACGCGTAATTCCCTCGTCAGGTAATGAATTTTCGTATAATATACGTTCGACTGACGAGCACGACTGACTACGAGTTTTTCATACGTACGAAATTCTTGAAAGCGCGTCAGTGCTCAGTTCTCGTAATCGTAATCTTAAGTTCGAGGAGTTGAGCAAACCCAGTTTTCAGAAAGTTCTTTATTTATCAATTCTGTTTATTTTCTACGGTTCGAAGCTCCCTTAGATCTTTTCCGTTCTTTCCGTTGCTAATGACATTCTCTTTCTGTTACGAAATGTGGGTAATCTCTTGACCACATGGAACTGACTTAACCAATCAGTCAAATTTGATTGGTCTCTTGTTACAGGAAATAGCTTTGATTTCTCAACGCTTCCCTTATTCTTTTACTTACCGAAGCTTATAAGTGCCATCCCAGTTGTTGAAAATCCGGTAACGAAGTTGTTGAAAATCCAACATCCGAGTTGTAAAAATCCGACATCCGAGTTGTAAGAATCCGATAGTTTTCTGTTAAATAATTGGTTGGCTGTTAACTGAACAAGATCTTGAAGTGGCCATAGCCGTACGTGAAGCAATTGAAGCAAGCATCAAACCCGTTTCCACGCGGAAATAAAGTACCGATGGTTTTGTATTTCCGATGTTTCACTGGATAATTTTGTTAAGAAGCTAGCTCTCATTACCAGGCTTCGACCACAGGACTTTCAACATTGGCTCACTGGCATTCGTTAAGGCCGCAGATAAATGGCAATAGAGGATCAACCCCCTGATTCTCTTTTTCAAATAGTTGCTAGTTCCAAAAAGTTAACTGATTAAAAAAACCTCTTGCGGAACGAGGCTGGTGCAGCACATAAGATTATTGTTGTTCTTTCATATCCGAATTTACTGTAGTGTGTAACTGAAAAGGTCCCTTGAGTAATGCGATAGCTAATTAGAGAATCAGGCAAGCTTGTTCTCTTCGTATTTTTATTTGCATATTTACTTACCTTTTTTTCTAGCTACCACCGATATTGAAATTATGTACGTGACACTTGTGGACCATTTTTGGACTATTGTCTTTACTACCTTAACTCTTGCAACTGGAACATCATCAGAACAGGTCTACATATTGGAAACACCAGAGTGTCCAACATGCGCCTGGAGTTGGTATACTGCAGCTTACGTTTCCATACCTGGCGTTGTCGAAGTGAGTTGACTACCCCAAATCCCAAACACCCCGTCCCCCCAGTCTCTGCTGTACACCCCTCCCAGTCATAAATTCACAACAGTCATAAATTCACAACTGGAAATTTGTTATGAAATAATCACAAATAATCTCAAGCTAAACGATAGAGGATGAAGGGCTGGCCCATCCTCTCTTGGTCTAAAGCACCTTTTAGGCAGCGTTTACATGGATTGGGTTTCAAATCGACACGGTCTTGTAATAACGGATTTTTTTTTTAATCCCTCGTTGCAGGTTTAACTGCCTTAGCTCTCACTACGGCTCACGGAGCCTTCTGGAATCTAATTATTACAGGTCTCAATGGTTCACCGCTCACACGACAGATAAAACCGTATCGTTTTCAAAACGCTCCACCTTTGTCGGCATTCAGTTCAAAACGACCCGGTTTTGGTAACGGCTTCAATCGGCATCCTGTAAACGGAAGGCGAAACTGCATCGAAAATTAAACGATGCGCTTACGAATGAAAACGTATCCGTGTAAACCCTGCCTAAGACAAACTTACGCCTTCCCCACCCCATCCCCTCTACTCCCATACCACATTCCCGTATAGAGTGAATCCCTCAAGGTCCGTAAGCAGTCTGTATCACTTTCGAGACGGGCGATTTCAACCCATAAGCGTACACCTCAAAGAAACCCTAACCTCTCATACTTTTGAAAGCTTATGAACCATTTTAATAATAGTTAATCATAAGAGAGCTATCTTACTCCATACTTAAACGTCACGTGCAGCCACAAGAAGGTATTTTAAAACAATATAGCCTTCTCAGCAAATTCAAGAGTCCCTTCGGATATTAAATTTCTAAAAACAAAACGATACGGGACAGACTTGACTCAAGGGTACAATACGTATGGAAGC
Source organism: Astreopora myriophthalma (assembly GCA_014634185.1). NCBI lineage: Eukaryota > Metazoa > Cnidaria > Anthozoa > Scleractinia > Acroporidae > Astreopora > Astreopora myriophthalma. Next base: position 639,451 of record BLFK01000191.1, read on the forward strand.
TCTTATGGCCTGTTACTCGAACGCCCCGAAACTTTGCAGTTAATTTGCTTTTTCTTATTTTGCAAGCATGTTAAAAGACCAGATTTTAAGAATAAGCCGATCTCAGTTTTACAAATTGCTGTTCGAGCCCGTAAACTTTTCGGGACTTTCTGGCCGGCCAGCCGGGGCCCCCTGCAGTCAATTTCTCTAAACGTAAGACAGCTTTTCCAAGTTCTAGAAGGGGCTAAACCAAGTGTCACTGACTGATTGAGTTATCTGTCCATTATCTTGCAGAAAAGCCGTTGTTATTATTATTATTATTATTATTATTATTATTATATTATTATTATTATTATTATATTATTATTATTATATTATATTATTATTATTATATTATTATTATTATATTATTATTATTATATTATTATTATTATTATTATATTATTATTATTATTATTATTATTATATTATTATTATTATTTGCCTTTTTCAGCCCCTTCTCATGTGACTCGCGCTCAGCGCTCGCCTGGCAATTGCCACCGCTCGCCTGAAAAGCGCAAAAGAGTAGTTAATTAATTAATTAAGTAATTAATTGAGTAAGTGATTAAGTAAGTAAGTAAGTAATTAACGCCTGTTGTGCAGGCAAAGTGTCCATACACACAATTCTGCCAAAATGGGCCACAAGTGTTGCTGTAGGTTTTAAGTTTGCCGGTGGTGTAGCACGTAAGATCGTACATCAGTAAACTTATGGATAAGAATGAACTGATGAGCGCATTATTTCTTTACACAGTGGCAACATCCAAGTGGCCAGTATTCACTGAACAGATACTCTGTTTGTTATAATACGGTAAATGACTCTGAAGTTCGACAACCAAACAACTGGTTACGAAGCGGCATTATTCGAGTAGGAAGCATTGAAAGACTCGATGTTACAATTCGGTATTACACAAAAGAATGCCCGTCACCACCTAATTCCAAGGTTTGCAAGGAATCGTTTTACGCGTATGTCTGGGAATCAAATAACACCGGACCAATACCCTGCCCTATCAACAACAGCAGTTTATATCGAAGATTTGCAAATATCAGCCGTCTGTCTGGTAACATAGAAACGTTAACAGTGCCCCTTATGGTAAATAGCAAATATATCGTGCTGGGCTTCCGTGATCGAGGTGGATGCAGAACATTGTATTCGGTTAAGGTCTCTTATAAGGCTTGTCATGAAGAAACACTTGAAGACAGTTTGGTCTCCCTTCCGCAAACATTATCTCAGTTAGAGTCAATCCCTGTGCAAGGACGTTGTACCACAAACGCTGAGCGAACTGTGCCGGGTTCTTTGATAGTTCCTTGTGACTCCAACGGAGAATGGAATATCAGTCGACTGGAAGGAAAATGCGTGTGCAGAAAAGGAATGGAAAACAATGGAGGAAGATGCGAAGGTGTGCTGTTTCTTCTTCTCCTTCTTCTTCTTTTTTCGTTTTTTCCAATTGATTCTTTGTTGTCTGAGCCGGACTACCCTATTTATATATTTATGGAGAATACTTGCTTCTTAATTCCTTTACATATAATTTTGGCCTTGCATAACCTTACATACTCCTACAACCTTCTTAAGGATACGAAATGGTATTGTAGGCCTAGAACAAGTGCTCCTAAATTGATTGACTGATTGACTGACTGACAGACGGACGGGCTTGATTGATTGATTGATTGATTGATTGATTGACACTGACTGATTGATTGTTTTTTTTTGTCCGAAATGTAGCCTGTCGCCCTGGGACATTCAATGAAGGAAATGGATTTAACTGCATTGGTAGGTCTCCTTCAATGTTTTTATACTGGGCATTCATAATAAGCGCTTCGGTTTCCCTTAGGACCTTTTGTGTACTGATCTATACGAGTATTGAAGTACGCTTCCCGCGCTTGTTAGTCGTAGTAACCAGTTTTGCAATTCGGATGTAGCCGAGTCTACTTATCCGCATTCATCGTTATTTTACAGACCAGTTATTAGTATATTATCCTTAGTACCTATTTGTTATACCTATTATTATTCACTTTTTTCTTGGTAATTCTCTTGTAAGGATCGTTGAGAGTGATGTTTTCTTGCTCCCTGTTTATTGTAAAGCATGTAAACGAATAAAGCGCATCTATGGTTAAGCCTATTCCTAGGAAGGTGGCATTTAATTTAGTGATTTCTACCTGAATATGGTTGTGAACTGCAGGACTGCAAACTGCTTAAAGCTCGCCATACCCTGGAGAAAAAGCTACCCAAAATGACTTGCGAGGCAGTTAGCGCAGTCCTTTTCTCTCTTTTGCGACGTAGCTTTGGCATGAAATTCTCCTCGCGAGACCCTTGTGCCAGTATAATTACGATAACAGCACCAGCATTAGCAGAAAGATTAGGCTCAGGATTTAATAGCGCTGATATTCTTAAACATTTTCACTTAACCACCGATGGAGGCACTTAATCACAGATTTATCATCACTGGTCACTGAATGCATTAAATCACTGATGAATTACTAATCGGTGATGCATTTTATTACTGATTTCTCCTAGAAATCCCATCAGCCCCAAGAAATGTCATGGTCACGTTCGTCAACCAAAGTGCTGTACGGTTAGCATGGCAACCACCTGAAATAACTGGTGATCATGGCCACGTGTCCTATGACGTGGAATGTCGGCGTACGTCTTGCAACGGTGATGACGTCAAAAAGTGTTTGGAGAAAGCTTGTGATAGCGATGTTAGTTACATCCCCAATAAGCAAGGATTGAACAAGGCCCAAGTAATGATCGTACATCTTTCGTTATTTGTGAATTACACGCTGAGAATTTATGCCAGGAACAGAGTGAGTGGCGCGGCTCGGGAAACGCATGGACTTGAAGGGAACTTCGCATTAATTACTGTGAAAACCAACGGATCACGTGAGTTTCGAGTCTTGTAGTAAGTTGAATGCAACTTCGACATCATTGTCAAAACTGGAACATGTGACTTTCAATATTTTGAATAGAATATCTGCGTCAAATAGTATAATAGTAACAAAACAGCAAGTTTGTCTAACGTCGAAATATTTTCTCTTGAAAGAGTTAAATCTTAACACCACGACACAAATTTTACCTTTTCTCCTTGAAATTTCCCTTTTAGTGCATAGACCACTCAACTTAACAAAATTGCAGTCAGATGTCCAATAGCCGAGTTAGTGAGACGCAAAGGTCTGCTACTACTAATGACTTTAGCCTTTTGTTCTGCTAACGTTTGCGGCGCATTGGAAGCTTCGAGGAGAAAACGGTCAAATTAATTTGTGTTGGGGTAAGGATTAAAGCAAACGACCAAAAAAAATCCTTTCAGATTATGTGCACTTTAATATCCACACAGGTTTAAAGCTATTTGATCTTTACCCGTCGAATTTGTCAAGAACGAGACTTGCTTTCAGCAGCTCTATTTGTTGCTTTCATGTTGAGCAAAGAAAAAAATAGTAATTTTAGCATCTGTGTAATCAGTAACCTCCGTGAACTTTTATGTAATGGGCAAAGTTCATCAGGAGGCCGGCTTTATCCCCTTAAAATATACGTTTGAGAACTCTCTAATGAAAAGGTGTCATTTGCTAAAACTGATCTCTTTCACTGTAAAATATCCTCGACTGATAATTGTTTGCTCGTAATTCCTCTGGGAAATAACAAAAAAAAAAGGTGCAAACCGAGGCATTCAAAAGTAAAAAGAAAGATTTGCCAAGTAAATTTAAAAACTTTGTTGTAATACAAACTTAGGTCCTGGTAAGCCGGAAGTCTCCGTTCAAAGACTAGATGAAGAGGACGCTGTTTTAGTGTCTTGGAGTTTGGAGGACTTGAATGGAATCATTTTGAACTACCACGTGACCTACATTACAGAGGATGATTTAGTGGAGCGCAGGAGTGTCAATACAACGCAAATGAGTCAACGTTTTGAGGGTCTTAAGCCTGGTAAAACCTATGAATTCCAGGTACATATGGTGTACAAGTTATGTAGCTTTTTGAAACCCATCCGATTAGCCTAGTGGAGATTATTGGAAGATGGTAATAAGAAGGTACAAACTCACTAAATAAAGAAAGAGGCACCAAAAACAAATTTATAAATTGCTACTCAACTCTAAGGCCCAATCCAAACGCCGCTCCAGTCATGCTTGTGCTGGACCTAACTCAATAAAGTTCGACTTAAGAGCGACTTCGGAGCAACGACTGATTCCTACGTCGTACCTTTGGGTCGCACCAAACTAAGGATCAGGTAAAGATCCGGGTATGGTATAACTTCAAGTTTAAATTATCTTCATTTATGCGTTACGTTCGGCACATGATCAGAATGCCCTTTGAATCAGCCGTCGCTCCGATCAAACGACGCATAATTCGACAGAACCTGCCGAACTTAACGTTGTTTGCCGCTCTAAACCTAACCTGCCGAACCCAATTGATTAAAACGCCGTTCTTCTGCTTTGCTATCAGTTTGGTTCGGCACATGACTGGAGCGCCGTTTGAATCAGGCCTAAGAATCATTTCTATTCCTGCTAGAATGCCTGTCTGAGTAAACCTCAGTACATCGCTTTCTGTCCCTATTCAACTCAGTCAGAATGTGTAAGATCGAAGCGGCACTGTTTGTTTTTGTTTGTTTTCATGGCAACAAGTTTCTTGATGGATCTTTTCTGCCTATTCTTCAGGTGTATGCTGTTAACAGCTACGGGAAAGGACCTACTGGAATGGCGAAGTTTACTCTTGTAAAAGGTTTATTTTCTTTTTATCTATTGTACTCACACTTGAAGTAACTTTTTAAACCGACCATAGCGAGCAAATAAGCCTTGGAGAATTGGCAGCATAGATTCTTAGGTTAGGCGATGGCTAACCAGATTTCCCACGGGTGGATTGATTCAAAAGAGGACGAGGCAAGAGAACATATCCCCCATACATGGCCCTCTAGCAATGATAGTTTTTTCCAGTCTATCTTTAGTACGAGGTCGGGAGACTAGTTATTTAAAGAACGGATTCTGATTGGTCCGTCATGTGAAATAAGAACTGCGAGGTCATGGGCTGAGGTTAAAAATAGCTTCAACGCGTGGCGCGAAATTTAAAAATAGATTGTAAACAATTATTCGAGGGTAGAGGAATGTGTTCTCTCACCTCATCCTCTCTTGATTGATCATAGAACCCTCATACAGTTTTGAGTGCGCCCTTATACGGTGTAGAGTGCACTGTCACTCATTATGTGATGGTGACGCCAATGACTAAGATCATGATGCGGATGATGATGATGGTGGTGATTCAAATTCCGGACTCGAGCCGTTTTTCATGCGGCGATGACGATCCCTACCTCCCACGTCTAAGGTCACTTGTTCTCTCCAATTGATGGTTGGTTACCAACTGATTAAACTAATAATAGCTCCCCACTCCAACCACGAATTAGTTCTCTATTTGACCATTTGTTTCATTCTGTTCAGGTGGCTTCGCCGATGAACTGCTTGTTCCTATTGCCTCAGGGGGCGCGGGAGGGCTTTTATTACTTGTTCTTGTCTTAATCGTTATGGCCGTCTTTATTTTACGTCGAAGGTATGTACATCCATTTGCTGGGTATTCTTCGGAGGCTTTTTACCGATACAGCGGCCATCCTGAATTCTATTTCTCTGGAAAAGATATTATTGGATGCCCAGGAGGCAAATTCTCACATATTGTGTGTATAGGTGTTTTTTAACCAATCTCTAGGGGCAGGGATGACATTGGTGAAATGTACAACTGCTGGTGGACGAACAAAGAAAGCTAATGAGACATCTATTGTTTTCGTCCACCAACATGGCGGCTATGACGTCACGTGAAAACCATCTATAAACTTGGTTTCGGTTCAAAATTTTTTAAGCCAGATCAATATTTGTATTTCTGTTTTCTCAGATTGTCTCAGAATTATAGTGTGAAAGAAAGGATGAAAAAATCAAAATGGCGTTAAAATATTCAAAGGAAAACCAAATTTATACCCACAACAAGTATGCTTTTTCCCCTGGGCATCACATAATATCTTTCGCAGAACAATAGGATTCAAGATGGCCGCCGTATCTTTAGAAAGGTCTAATTAGGTTTTTCTTTTATTATTATTTTTATATTAATATTACAATTATCATTATCGCACTTAATATGTACGGTAATGTGGTTAGGTTTTATCTTGTGGTTGCCTTTACGTGATACATTCGTTATCACATAAAGAAGCAAACTTTACTTGTTTTGACCCAGTTGTTTGAATTGTTGGAAGTTTGAAGTATTTAGGAGTTGTACTATCTTTCAACTTTACGTGGACTGAACATGTTGAACGTGTGATATCTAAAATGAACCAGAGATTAGGTCTTTTGCGTAGAATCATGTATTTGTTGCCGTATAATTCACGCCTACTTTATTACAAAAGCCTTGTCCTTTCCATCCTTGATTATGCTGATATAGTATGGGGCGATAAGGATAACGCTGTCTTAACGAATAACCT
>BLFK01000191.1:646005-657090 GCA_014634185.1 Astreopora myriophthalma
GAATGGAATCATTTTGAACTACCACGTGACCTACATTACAGAGGATGATTTAGTGGAGCGCAGGAGTGTCAATACAACGCAAATGAGTCAACGTTTTGAGGGTCTTAAGCCTGGTAAAACCTATGAATTCCAGGTACATATGGTGTACAAGTTATGTAGCTTTTTGGAACCCATCCGATTAGCCTAGTGGAGATTATTGGAAGATGGTAATAAGAAGGTACAAACTCACTAAATAAAGAAAGAGGCACCAAAAACAAATTTATAAATTGCTACTCAACTCTAAGGCCCAATCCAAACGCCGCTCCAGTCATGCTGGTGCCGGACCTAACTCAATAAAGTTCGACTTAAGAGCGACTTCGGAGCAATGACTGATTCCTACGTCGTACCTTTGGGTCGCACCAAACTAAGGATCAGGTAAAGATCCGGGTATGGTATAACTTCTAGTTTAAATTATCTTATAATTCGACAGAACCTGCCGAACTTAACGTTGTTTGCCGCTCTAAACCTAACCTGCCGAACCCAATTGATTAAAACGCCGTTCTTCTGCTTTGCTATCAGTTTGGTTCAGCACGTGACTGGAGCGCCGTTTGAATCAGGCCTAAGAATCATTTCTATTCCTGCTAGAATGCCTGTCTGAGTAAACCTCAGTACATCGCTTTCTGTCCCTATTCAACTCATGCAGAATGTGTAAGATCGAAGCGGCACTGTTTGTTTTTGTTTGTTTTCATGGCAACAGGTTTCTTGATGGATCTTTTTTGCCTATTTTTCAGGTGTATGCTGTTAACAGCTACGGGAAAGGACCTACTGGAATGGCGAAGTTTACTCTTCTAAAAGGTTTATTTTCTTTTTATCTATTGTACTCACACTTGAAGTAACTCTTTAAACCGACCATAGCGAGCAAATAAGCCTTGGAGAATTGGCAGCATAGATTCTTAGGTTAGGCGATGGCTAACCAGATTTCCCACGGGTGGATTGATTCAAGAGAGGACGAGGCAAGAGAACATATCCCCCATACATGGCCCTCTAGCAATGATAGTTTTTTCCAGTCTATTTTTAGTACGAGGTCGGGAGACTAGTTATTTAAAGAACGGATTCTGATTGGTCCGTCATGTGAAATAAGAACTGCGAGGTCATGGGGCTGAGGTTAAAAATAGCTTCAACGCGTGGCGCGAAATTTAAAAATAGATTGTAAACAATTATTCGAGGGTAGAGGAATGTGTTCTCTCACCTCATCCTCTCTTGATTGATCATAGAACCCTCATACAGTTTTGAGTGCGCCCTTATACGCCAATGACTAAGATCATGGTGCAGATGATGGTGGTGATTCAAATTCCGGACTCCAGCCATTTTTCATGCAGTGATGACGATCCCTACCTCCCACGTCTAAGGTCACTTGTTCTCTTCAATTGATGGTTGGTTACCAACTCATTAAACTAATAATAGCTCCCCACTCCAACCACGAATTAGTTCTCTACTTGACTATTTGTTTCATTCTGTTCAGGTGGCTTCGCCGATGAACTGCTTGTTCCTATTGCCGCAGGGGGCTCGGGAGGGCTTTTATTACTTGTTCTTGTCTTAATCGTTATGGCCGTCTTTATTTTACGTCGAAGGTATGTACATACATTTGCTGGGTATTCTTCGGAGGCTTTTTACCGATACAGCGGGCATCCTGAATTCTATTTCTCTGAAAAAGATGTTATTGGATGCCCAGGAGGCAAATTCTCACATATTGTGTGTATAGGTGTTTTTTAACCAATCTCTAGGGAAATGTACAACTGCTGGTGGACGAACAAAGAAAGCTAATAAGACATCTATTGTTTTCGTCCACCAACATGGCGTCTATGACGTCACGTGAAAACCATCTATAAACTTGGTTTCGGTTCAAAATTTTTTAAGCCAGGTCAATTTTTGTATTTCTGTTTTCTCAGATTGTCTCAGAATTATAGTGTGAAACAAAGGATGAAAAAATCAAAATGGCTTTAAAATATTCAAAGGAAAACCAAATTTATACCCACAACATCTATGCTTTTTCCCCTGGGCATCACATAATATCTTTCGCAGAACAATAGGATTCAAGATGGCCGCCGTATCTTTAGAAAGGTCTAATTAGTTTTTTTTTTTAATTAATATTACAATTATCATTATCGCACTTAATATGTACGGTAATGTGGTTAAGTTTTATCTTGTGGTTGCCTTTACGTGATACATTCGTTATCACATAAAGAAGCAAACTTTACTTGTTTTGACCCAGTTGTTTGAATTGTTGGAAGTTTGAAGTATTTAGGAGTTGTACTATCTTTCAACTTTACGTGGACTGAACATGTTGAACGTGTGATATCTAAAATGAACCAGAGATTAGGTCTTTTGCGTAGAATCATGTATTTGTTGCCGTATAATTCACGCCTACTTTATTACAAAAGCCTTGTCCTTTCCATCCTTGATTATGCTGATATAGTATGGGGCGATAAGGATAACGCTGTCTTAACGAATAACCTGCAGGTGTTGCAAAATAAGGTTGCAAAACTTGTTCTAGAAAAACCTTTGTACTCTTCCGCAACTGATGCGCTTAATCAGCTTAGCTAGCTAAATTTAAAACAACGCAGGGTCTTCCATCGCTGCTTTTATGTCTATAAATGCGTGACTGGAATTACTTCTCTGGAATTATTAAGAAACAACGATGCACATAGGTATAGCACACGTTGCAAAGATGATCTTAGATCTCCATCAGTAAAACAGAACTGGGGTAAACAAAGAACCTGTTACCATGTCTTTAAGGACTGGAATACCTTGGACAGTGACTCGAGAAACTCTGACACCATAAGTCAGTTTAGAAGTAATTGTTTTAAAATCGTTTTTAAGTATCTAAGTTTTATCATTTAGCTTTTATTCTTGCATTATTCATATTTGTGTTGTATACCGATTGTATAACAATTTATCAGGACCCCTCTGTAGATCACCTTCGGGCCAGATATTTTTCCTGCATAAATATCATCATTATTATTATTATTGTTTGTCTTTTTTAGGAAAAGTAATGTCCACAAGGATTACATTCGTAGTGTTGAGCATGGTAAGGTTTTCGACGGAGAGCATACCGTAGTCAGAATTATACAAAACCAAGTTGCCAAGTGCCAACCAGGCCCGTAGGCAGGTTTTTTTTTTTTTTGGGGGGGGGGGTGCGATCTGACGAGGAGACGGACCCTGGGGGGGTACTACAAAAAAATAATACGAGGAGGCTCCGCCCCGAGGTCCGATCCCTTACCCTTTTATGTACCATTTTTGACAGAAAAGGTACCCCTTTCGTATACCTTCCATTGACAAATGGTACCCCTTTCGTATACCTTCCACTGGAAGGCCCTTTTAAATACCTAAATGACAGATTTCCCTACCCTTTCATATACATTGACTCGTGAAATCCCCACCCTATCATATAGCTGAAGCGCTAAAAAGGTACCCCTTTCGGGCGGAGCCTCCCCGTATGGGCCATTATAGGGAGTACCACCAGGAGACGGACCACCCGAGCGCCAGAGGCGCGAGCCTCCTGGGGGCTCCGGGAGCATGCTCCCCTGAGAAATTTTGAAAATTGTGTCGTCTGAGACTGCATTTCGTGCGTTTTGAAGACAGTATGATATGAAAGCAGGCAGCAAAAAGCGAACTTAAAAACGTGGATATTACTCAAAGTTTTGAACTTCAAAATGAATTTTTTGGGGCGCAGCCGGAGACTATTTTACGTATGGATTTTACAGTCTTAGGGAACAATGTCACTATTCAAAAAGAACAAAAATAGAAATAAAGTTGAAAATCCGTTTTATTCGCTGGGTTTGCTGCAGCAAAGCAAGCTGATCATCATGATCTTTCAGTGAAACAGAACAGGGAATCAGAACAGAACTATACTATATATATTTTTTTTATCAATTCACTTTCTTTAGATCGTTGGTCAACAAAAAGCGACCTCCGCAGCCTGTGGGGGATGGGGGGGTGCGGGCGCACCCGTCGCACCCCCCTTCCCTACGGGTCTGCTAACACTTAATGACTGGAGGATTTTTCAACTGTCTATCTGTAGACAATTGAAAAATTGTCTCTTTTCTTTTATTCCCGTGGTTTTTCTCCAGTTTGGCAGTAGCACGTTAGAATGGAATGGCATGGTCTGTTTCAGTTGAAAGTGCCTAGTTCCCTAAGCGGAATAAGCTGTTTGCTGACGGTAATTAATTATGAAGAAACGATACACTACATATCTCTACAACAGAACTTGTTGCTCGATCATTACTTTTGTCTGATTAACAGGGGAGGAGATGACTCAGCGCCGATACATTGACCCGTCAAATCATACAAACCTTATGGAGCTGCTATCAACGTTTACGTCAGAAGTCGAAAGGAGCAAAATCAAATTAGAAGAAATGATAGGGCAAGGTCATTGACTTTTAAAATCATATTAACTGAATAATCATTTTTTGTATCAGTTTTGACGTCGATTCATTCTTAATCCAGTATCTTTATCCTTAACTACAGGTGAATTTGCTGATGTTTACAGAGGAACAGTGAAGCACCAAGGAAAAAAAGAAGTCGTTGCTTTCAAAGTATTAAGGGTAAAAATATTGACTAAGCACGACCTACATTTAGCATACGTTAAGCATCAAGACCAGACATTTTCTTGCAATACCGAGACCACCAGCAAGAAACAGAAAATCTGATATTCAAGATGGACTCCGAGCAATCTCTAGGGAATAAGCCTTCCCTTTGCCAGTTGGTATTTTTTAAATTAATGATAAAGACCCTTTTTGTATTTATTGTTTTTTTTTTTACTTCACCCTCCCTGTTTTTAACACCATAGCCTGGTTCGAGCGAGAAAAACCAACAAGATCTTCTCTCAGAGGCGTCCATCCTGGCTCAGTTTGGTCATCCAAATGTAATCAGGCTTATTGGCGTAATCACCAAGAGTAAGTGTATCGATTTTTAGTGGTCGTTTTAGTAAAATGATTGTTTCACAGCAGTAAGACAGCAAGCCCTGCAAGATTAAGATTAACATTAAGGAAATTCAGGCTGTGATTGGCTACCTGCGAGGCCAAGATTAATTTTTAGCTTCTTGACTAGAGATCGAGACCTTTTACAAAATTTACATTCTTCACCCTATCTTGCCGGTATACAATGCACCCCTTGCCTTCAATTTCAGCTCTCCTTAATGCACGCCACTTTATTCCTAGTAATAAACACTTTGCAAACGTTGTGTAATGTAGGCAGGCCTATGATGATCCTCACAGAATTTATGGAACAGGGATCGTTGGAAAGTTTTTTGGAGGTATATTAACTCTTGTGTGCTATAATTATTTTTGAGAAAACCCATATTAAATTTTCGTCTTGATAGTACGACAGGCAATCTACATGTCACGAACGCAAGCTTTCATAAATACATGTATAAGTGTAATAGATGGGCAGTTTTGTTTCATTCTACGTTGTTTGATGGAACCCTAATTTGTATACATGGTTATTATTTTAACTTTTTATGCACAGAAGCGAAAGGATATGTTGACGAATCTTCAGCTAACAGGAATGGCAAGAGGTGTGGCTTGTGGCATGCTTTATCTTTCAGAGATGAATTTCATTCATCGGGTATGTGCAATCTTTCGCATCTTACGCTAAGTTGCTCTTTCCCGACCCCTACACCTTTTACGTACGTTTGTTCCCGATACCATATGTCGCGACTCGGGTCGAAACAACCAGTTTGCGATCAATTGTGGCTGTGATTTTCTAACGGAATGCATTTTCAATACGGTGCAACCATGGTTATTTGGAACCGGATAAAGTGAAGTTCAATTCATTATTATTATTATTATTATTATTATTATTTTATGAATAGTTTGATAAAACTTATCAAGTTTAATCTCTGTTAAATATGCCGACCAAATTCCAAGAGTACAGAAAACACCTACCTTGACGAAAGCATATTTTTACAAATTAGGCTGTTGTTCACGGCTTATAAATGCACGAGGTATTTTCTGATCAAGATGTATGAATCATTTTTAAATGAATTCAACAAATGCCAAAAACGTTGGCAAACAATTCTTGAGGAAATTAGCCCATATAAGGAAAAAAAGGGGGTGGGGCTGCATATGTTCACACACATGCTTAGCGTTTTGATTGCCCTCACCTTTACTGGGTTAATTTTACCTGTAAAGTAATCATCTGAGATGTATGACTTGAATAAAACCGGCTATGGGTTTTTGCCCATAGCTAAGGGTCTCCCAGGGGTTTGGGGAACAAGGGAACATGGCCAATTTGAACTGGGGAACAGGGGAACAAAAACCAAATATCTCGGGGAACAAGGGAACATAAACCATTTTAGGGATCACAAAGCTGGGAACCAGTTTAGAATTAATTTTGGGAACAAGGGAACTCAAAATTTTTAAAGGGAACAGCCCCCCAGCCCCCTTCCCCCAACTGGGAGGCCCTTGTAGCTAAGGTCCTTGTACCCAGTAAACGGAGCTCAGGCAAGGTAGCATCTGTGTACCGCAAATTAGAAAGGGAGGAAAGGTATAAAACATCTCTGCACTTTTTGACCATCAGGATCTCGCTGCTCGTAACATTCTTGTTGGCGAGAACATGTCGTGCAAAGTCTCTGACTTTGGTCTTTCAAGGGAACTAGCTGATGATAACCCGGACTCAGAGTATGAGACTCAGGTACAGTCTCTCAAGTTTGCCTCCAAATTTGACTTCTGCATCAAATAAATAAGAAAGTGTTTCCGTTTGGAATGGCACTGGCCACAAAGTAGCAACTTTAGAGGAGGGTAGAACTAATACTACATTAAGATATCTGGCCACATGCAATCTTCAAGATGAAGAGGACTCGTCTATAAAGAAACTGTTTTCCTTCATCGGTAGAAAGTAAACCTTGCAGATACCAAGCTAAATTGGTCACTATGCACACAAACCCGGGCGTTTCGAAATTTTAGAACCTCCATGATTATACTTGACATGCAAATAGTAGATGTGCTGTTCGATATTTCATTTTAAACTTCCTCATTGATTCTACCTTTTTCCTCAAAAGGGAGGTAAAATTGCTGTTCGGTGGACCGCCCCAGAAGCTCTGAATAGCAAAACTTTCAGCTCAGCTAGTGACGTATGGAGTTATGGCATTCTTCTGTGGGAAATCATGTCATTTGGTGAAAGACCCTACTGGGATTGGAATAACATGGATGTATGTATTGTGGATTTATGTCACCAACACGCCCCAACTTACAGAGCCGATTCTTTTATAACTGTTTTATTTAGACAGTTCAGGGGCAAATTAAATTCGTTACTTTGTTTTACATTTTTCTTTTGTTATTCCTTGGCTACTGTATGTATGTCGATCCACAGTTAACTATGCTTTTTAATCCAGGGCTAGTCATTAGCGTGTTTTTCAGTTGTTTTTTCATTCACTGGCACTGTGGATTGGACGGAAACTATTAGAGAATACTCAAACTTAAAAATTCCAGAAAACAAAAAATGCCAAACTGATAGACAGCTGCTACAAAGACCGACCGGGTAAGAAAAACGACGCAATATTCTCGTGGGACAACTGTAAACTAGCTACTGTAATCGCACTTACAAAATATCCGTTGCTAACTGTAAGTACCACTAAATCTCAAACGGGCCTTTGGAGATTCAAATTCCACTAACCCTTGTTAATATTCCAGCTTTCACTTAAAAGCTTTTTTTTTTCCTATTTTTTCACGTTCTTTTTTAAGGTTGTCCGTAGAGTGACCTCTGGCTACCGACTACCACCTCCAAAGGTACATGATTTGTACCCAATCCATAATTAGCGACCTTCAGATCGGAGTTCGAGTATGACTACGAGTACAAGTTTTCCCTTCTGAGCATGCGCACTTAAAAAAATTCGACCTGAAAACCTAATGCGCGTGCTCAGAACGGAAAACTTGTACTCGTACTGAAGGTCGCTTATTTTGGGTGAAGGTTGTTATTAAAAATAGGATTTTAATTTAATTTAGTTTAATTTCCCACGGTTGCCTAGCATTTTGACTTAAGGGGGCTTTCTAATTATCAGGATTGAGCGGCCAGACCGTGCATTTGGAAAGGCTAACTGTACAAGGCCTTCAAATTAACACACGGATATACATTGATATAGATATTTAGTATCACCCAACTAGTGGACTAATGCAAATCCTGAATTTTCAGTAATAGTCCTCGAGTAGCGGAAAGCGAGACGCTTTCTTTCGTTTTATTCCCAAATAAATATTTCTTCAACTTGCATTTGCTAACTTTATTATTGACTTTTCTGTCCGACTAGTAGTTGGGTGATACTAAGACAATTAGACCCTTCGCCCTCAAGGGTCACGGGTCAATAGCCCATTCGGCTTCGCCTCATGGGCTATTGACCAGGAGCCCTTGCGGGCTACGGGTCTAATTATTGTTAAATATTCCGTCAAAAGAATGTGAGGGAATATGGAATATCGTGCAACTTTTCCTTAAATTGTTGTTGCAACATTAGCGGTCTGTCCAATCAGATCTGACAAAAGGAACGCGCCCTTGATTATTGCACGTAATGAAGACCATAGGGTCAGCATACTGTTGTCTTTCAGGGCTGTCCAAAGATCATTCACAATTTAATGTTGGACTGCTGGGAATCAGATAAAACTAAAAGACCTACGTTTGCTGAGATCGTGGATCGCCTGAGTGAAATTATCCGCTCGTCAGACTCCTTGAATGCTGCTGCTTCTTCGCATTCTCAAACTCCGTAAGTAGGATGAATAGCTTACTGTCGATAACCTTTGTTAAAGCCACGGTAAAGCCATGTTTAGAAGATGGGAATAAATGAAAAATTTAGAAGGGTTTCTGCTATACACGCTTCCAATCCGTCGCTGTGCATAATAAAAGGTATTACTTCCTAATCTCGAACTTAAGCGATTTTACTGTCTACTAATGCAGTATTTCTATTATATCCTTTAGATTAATGAGAAGCGAAATCGTGAGGCCAGAGTCCGTTAAAGAGTGGCTAATCTCCATAAGCATGGGACAATATCTCGACTTATTCACAGCTGCAAAAATCGACAGTCTCCAAAAGGTCGATACACTGGAAGACAAAGACTTGAGAGAAATAGGTGTCAGTCTGATCGGTCACAGAAATAAGATGAAAAAGAGTATTAAATCCAGGACAACACAGTCTTTTATTAACCATGGTATGGAAGACCACGAATAGTCATAGTAGTTGACTCTTGCCAAAAAGGCACTCAATTTTTGGTGAACTTAATTCAATGTTGAGAAGAATTTGTAGCTAGCATCAGTGCCAACAGAAGACTGCAGATTTAATTCAAGTTGACGCCATGCCGGCCAAACCAAGTTCCTAGCCAAAGTGGAACAAAGCAGGGTGTGACAAGTTTTCGGAAATGTTGCCGTAGCAAAGTACACAATTCAGTAGTCATAAGAACCTGTTAAAGGATGGAGGGCAGAGAACACTGTTCCCGTTTATGAATTCTCTCAGCACTCCCAGAAATAGTAGAAATAATTTATTTTTGCAACAACTGAGGAAAACAAGGGTCATTTTACAGAAATTAGTTGTGCCATACGCGGTATGAGGGAAAATTCAGAGCACGACTTACATGGCTTCAGCACACTAAGAAGAAAAACTATTACTTTTATTTAGGATTTATCCATGATCACAATACTCCAACAGTTTCGTTGACATAAAACATAACCAAAGAAAACGTTCGAACAAAGAAAAACGAAAAGAAAAAAGAGAAAGAAAGCGTGTGTGACCCCCTTCTTTGCCTTATCTTGAGCAGTGGAATGTTCTATCCCTTCCATGCACAGTAACTGTTGCTTGACGTAATTAGTACCCCAGTACGAGTTGCTTGATTTTTTTAGACAGAAAATTATTTAGCCAGCTAGCTGAATATTCACCACTAAAATAATGAATTTTTGAAAAATTTCCAGTCTAACATTGATTAATATAATCAGTTGTGTGAGATTTGACCCCGCGTACATAAATAGAAAACTAGGACAGCAATGTACGTGCATTCATTCCATCATTGATCAAATGTATGGTATAACGAGCAATACTTTTCTATAGAAGAGGGTAAGGTGTTGTGTGAGGGGCCCGTTGAGTTGTTCCACATTCTCTCTCCAACACCTGCAGTCCATATCTAAGGGAGTGGCTTCTGTTTAACAACTCCTCAGTACTTTCAGCAACATGGCTGGGGTAACGGCCAGCTCGAGATGCATCCTGCCCCAACATTGAAGGAACAAATTGTGCAGAAAAGGACATTAATATCAAGGAATCACAAGTAGAGCTGTGATCACCTAGAACTCTTTTTCACTGTGATCAAATTATTGCCTTCTTTAGTGTCACCAGATATCAACATCAGCAGTACCCTTGTCCCCTGGTCTGCGGGCTCCTCAATATCACATTAATTGCTACATTAAAGACATATGAACTGTACGTGTGAACAGCCATCACAGTGAACTTAGCAGCACCTCAGGCAATGGCAAACAAACAAGAATAAAATTCATGCGAGCCTGAATTTGTTCACATCCCTTTGCAACTGCTTGAGTTGCTAATTTCGCTGTGATGATCATTCTGACATCGGCAACAATACTGGTCATTTTCAAGTACAGAGAGTACTTAGTGCAATACATGTATATGCCCCTACCCCCCCCCCCCGGGCCCACAAGATACAAAGTAGGTGTACTAACCAGAGTTGTTCGAGACTGATGGAGTGATGATCTCAGATCCAAGGATGACGGCATTGGGAGGACCGTAGGTTTAGAGCTCTCCCAGCCAGCAAGACAATGTGATGATAAGCCCACTGAATCAGTTGGATCAAAGCTGGAACGCCTATGAGGCTTAATTCGATATGGTGAAAGAAGGGATGATCGTGGAACACTCACCCTGAAATGGGAAAATGCCATTAGTTAAGGGCGCGTTTGATTGACCCCATTCTGGAAATCAATATGAATAAATGGAATAACCTTGATTTTTCTCTGGATATAAATTTAGAAAGATTTCTCTGCAACATTTTTATCGGGAAACAATGCTGAAAATTTCTTTTCAAGTTCTATTCTTATCTCTTGTTTCCAAGGAGGGGGGGGGGGGGG
>BLFK01000191.1:657100-744600 GCA_014634185.1 Astreopora myriophthalma
GGGGGGGGGGCAGGCAGGCAGAAAATTAATATTTTTTATCTCCTAACAAAAACATGTACTTGGGTATTAATCCAAGTACATGTACATCTTTAGATAAGCAATGAAACCAAAAACAGCTTACCGCACATAGCTCCCTTCTGTTTCAAACTCAGATTCCCGCTTTGTGTGACAAACTGAGCAAGGCATCTCTGGCCCATGGATGGGAATAGCAAAAAGCCTCTCATTTAATGTGTATGCATTGTCACCTGAAAATAACCAGACCAAGTCCATTATTATTATGTGCTTAGTCTGTTATTTTTTCAAAAACATTCTTTTAGGTTGCTTTCCTTGCTACTTGTCAGTAACAGTGCTCACCCTGTGGGTGGCTCCTCCTAAAAATAATGTTCTGCAGTTGGTATGGGATTTAATGGAGCCAAATGGAGTCGTACAGATCTCCCGCTCAAAATTTATCTATCACTTACAAGTAACCTCATCCTCTGCATTGCTATGGGAACTTCTGCAAGAGGTGAACTTTTGAGGGGAATACGGCAATCTACATGTAGATGAAGAAGAGGATTAGCAACAGTCACATAGTAACTTCACATGAAACCAGAGAGACACAAGCCCTTCAACACACTGATTGATTGTTCATGTAGCTGCGGTTCAGTGAACTTTGGTCAAGAATCCAGAAAAATAGAAATAATTATCCTGATTCTCAAACAGTCAGGTTTCACATCATGGTGAATTTGTACTAGTCCCAAAATCATCAGGTTAAATAATTACATGTACAGCATAATTAATGTAATAGTTTGTGGCCATCGAAAAGGTACACATACCAGTACATTAAAGGACTAATTTTAGGCCTCATTTATATGAGACTTTCTAGAATAGGGGGGACAATATTGCAAATCTTTATCTGAAGATTTCTGGAGTAAAACTCAAACAACTGCAACATGCATGCATGATGAGTGATTTACTTGTATGTATGAGCTTAGTGTTCAGCACTTTATTTGTACTGTATTTTTTCTAAGGGGCAGGGGGGGGGCATGATATTTTCTAAAAACCTGCATCACAACAGGAGTCTCACCTCATTAGAGAGTGAGTGGGTTATTTTGAATGTTTTGTTGGTTTGTTATTATTATTATTTGGATTGTTTGTGCTTCCCTTGTAGAATGGGCACATTCAAGATTATCATCTCTTGACTGCTGGTATAACGTAAGCAAGGTAGGTCTTGCACATGTTTGTGAAAGCAATAATTATTTCCAGCTAATTTTCAAACTTTAATAAGATTTGTTAAATGCAGTCAGTCTTATTATTTTACTCTCGCATGGTTGCTCCAAAGCAGTCTTCTTTGTTCACTCTCCGGAACTCCTTGAGATCGTCAAAGTAGCCGTCGGGTCTTTCTGACAGATAAGAAGTGTTGTCCAGCATGCCTGCGATCCAATCATAACCAAGTAGAGACCTACTTCTGTCATCATCACCGATCACACTCTGTTCATGGTGAGGTGAGACATCAAAGCTCACACGGAGAGCTTTCTTGGGGCTCTAAAAGCAGTTAAGTCAAAGTAAACAACAATTGACATGATTGTCAAAATACCCACATACATGTACTTCGGATTACCGAAATGTAGGATTATCATCAAACGATTTACATTAAGCCTGTATTTAGGAGTCAGAAGTCTAGTTTAGGGACCCTTCATTAATAATTATCAGACAAGAAACAATACTAACTGTTATGGCCATACAAGTTGCCCACAAACGCCTTATGCTTAACATAAATTCAGTCTGATCTTGCAGCGACTCTCCTGTCTTTATACGGTCATTTTGTACTTGACTCCACATTTTTTGACAAATTACTGTAACGATTATCAAAGCCTGAGAACATAAGCTGGCACAAGATATTTTTTTTTTTTACTTTTTGAATTCAATTAACCGATTAGACAGTAAATTTCGATATTCCCTTCACGGTAAAAAGCTCAAATAACTGACATCAGTAAATACACAGTCATTCAACACCGATCGATACATGGAATGTAAAAAGCAGACTTCACGCGCTGACTACCTTTTTGCGGTTGCTACGGGTTGACAGAATCGACGCGGGTACTACAGATGTCCTATTTCTCCTTTCATTTCCATCCGCGATCAAAGCATCTCCATAGCTTTTTGGTGTGCTTGTTTGAGCCGCTTTCGTTGACTCGTAATCAGTTCTCCTCACCACGTTCAAAGGTGTTCTGTCGACTCCCCGAAAGGTGAAGCTCGTTTCTCCTTGCGTTCTTTCCCCAAATGACTCATTCACTGACTGCATTTTTTTCAAAACATTCCAAGTGTCATTTTGCCCCTGTCTCAATTGTGAAATTAACGACTCATTATCTTTTCTAAGCCTTGAAAGCGGGGAGTAAATGTTTACACTCGCAGCCGCCATTTTTTAAAAACGGTCTTGATCACATGACTCCCCAGTCCCTCGCGTTCTTTAATTTTCTCACAGGATACCCACTCCGTGATAAACATACAAAACTGAACAACTTCGATTTTTTTTCCGTTGTTTTGTTCCCACAACTACAAACAGTTATTCACAACAATAATGAAACAAAGAATAGAGCCAAACTGCATACCGGTCATGTTAGAATACTTGATGCACAGGCCTTCAAAGCCCTAGCTACGGTCAGAGTTGACATGGTTTTGATTCTGGTCTCACTTGAAAGGTATCATTTTTAATTAAGTAATGAAAAGAGTTCCTACTAGCATGCGAAAAAACCTACCGGTAATTAACTATATTGACTATTTTTATGATATACTAAGAGACGATAATGGGACAAAGGGGGAAACGTCCAGTCTAGCCTTTGGGAAATGTGAATTTCAGTAAAGTTATTTTTAGTGACGGATGTCTGTATCCCGAGAGGTCCGTGGACACTGATTTATGGCTCTCGTACCTTTAATGTGCGATTGTTTGGGTCATATACCACATTTTAGCTGCAATAAGCATAAATCTGCACCATTTAAGGATTTAACAATTTTAAATAAGTCAGAATTAAGGTTTGCGGACTCTCTGGAAACCGATTTCCGGTGTCCATAAATAACTCTAGTGAAATTCACATATCCCAGCAAACGCCATAGGACTCACGCTCTGTCCTATTATCCTCTCTTGGATATACCAGTTTCAACTATTTGAACTAACTATCCCACCCAGTTAGTGGAAAGGACTAGGTAGGACGTTTCCTGAGGGGGTTTCCAGAAGCTGAATGAATTCCAAAAATTGAGCGGTTGGTTACAAAAGAAAACCAAATTTATTGCCTTAAAGGAAACGCTGACTTTCGTCATTTTATTGTGTCATGCAACACAACTCATTGCACTCTCTTTTTTAGTGGTTGTACAATCGTTTGAAAGCAGCTTTGTTATTCCTGTTGTGTAACTTCCCTCTTTCCACCTCCGGAATATATCATTTAGTGACTACGCCCATGCTCTGAATTCCCACACAAAATCAGAGGGGTCAGACAACCCCATTATCTCGAACGCAAAAGGGTGAGGGTAGGAAGAGAAGGAGGGGATGGCTTGGGGTCGAATTTGGATATCTCATTCCTTACAAAGTGCATAAATATATTCTCATATTACTGTGATTCAATATTTTATTAATGAGACAACTTTCAAAAGTCACATTAATTCTCTACGTTCCGGTGTTATGTTATGTTCATCTTCAGTGCCTGGTAGCATATCTAGGTAAAACAGGAAAATACAAATAAACTACTATACAGAAGGTAACAGGTTCGAAGTGAAGGGACAAACAACAGCAAACGAATATATGACGGAAAGAAATTAAAATCAATCAATCAATCATTCAGTTAGTGAACTAAACAATCAAGCAAAGGCTAGTTACCATCCTAATCAGCATAATTTGCACGACGCCTTGCAGATGTCCCTCACCCATGAATAAAAAGGGCAAAGATATCTGAGCCATCTACATGCCGACATGTTCACAGTGTCTTCACATGGAGTTACAGGACGTTTGGTTGTAGGAGTTTTAGGTTGGCTTCCTAATTGTATAGAAAGTCAAACAACAGTTTCTTAAAAAGGCCAGTCATTCTATTCATTCTATTGAGTTTCGTTAACAAGTCTGCTGACCTGGTCTTCATATATTAACGTTACAATAATATTCCATGTTCAGCATCTGAATGAATCATATATATGAAAAGATATCACAGCCTACAATGTTTGGGAAACACAGTTTATTTGACAAAGTAAACCCTTAAGGGTGGTGTGGGCGGTGAATTGAGAAAGTGATAAGCTAACGTTTTTAATCAACGAGGGTGGTTGAACAATAGCGGTTTCTTTGCGAACCCTCGTATCCCAGGGTTATGAGCATAGAGGACGAGAGACACTAACAAAAGCGTAACATTCACCTGCTATTTTTGAATTGATCCAACCAATGAAGTTGCTGACACGAGCAAACACGGTGAAGTGGTCTGTCCTACAGTTTCTATGCCCCCAGCTTACAATGCCTCTCAAAACATACTTTCCATCTTCCTTGCAGACAAAGGAGCCTCCACTGTCTCCCTAGATTAGAAGTAGGATTCCGAATCACTCAGGTTTGCGATTACAATAGGTGTTTTCTATTTTAAATTATCACATGACGCTAGAGTGCCCGTCCGAGCTTTACTTGCCTGACAACCTCCCGCTATGCTTTGACCTCCAGCACATAGCATAGTTTTGTCGTCGACTGGAAGAAGTCTTCCATTTATTCTGGAACAGTTGTTTATGTTAGTTACGGGTAAAAGAGCTTCTTGTAGAGTAATGGCAACATTTCCACCGCCGACTGTTCTTCCCCAACCTACAGTCCAGAATTGCAAATTATGAGCACAAATGCTGATGAATAAATTTTTGAACTGTTTTTAATGCGTACGCAAGTTCCACGAACCTCGAGACCTTCTTTTAAAAGTAAACAATTTGCCATGAACAGGAATGTTTTTCAAAAATATCATTTAGCTTACTCTAGTGGTTTTGTTTACAGTGAGGTCAATTATTTCAGTTTTTCTGAAGTCAGTATGATGGACCCACAAATATATAGGATTCAAGATGACTGTCATTTGATTGTGATGGCGCATTTTTCGTACGTCACGTGAGCTCGTTACCTCAAAGAGAATACTTAAATACTTTCTTCCCTCTAAGTTTTAATGTCGCGGCTACGTAATATTGGAGTTATGTATGGTGAGGAGTGGATAAATGAACAAAATAGTGAAAACGAGGACAAACATGCACCTTTCTTTTTTTTTTTCGGTAGGAAATCCTGAAAAGAGGGCGAAAATGATTTTTTTTATTATTTCAAGGTCGTACTTTATTGGCTTTTGCTAATATAAGCCACTGAATAATGATGTTGTGGTTGAATTGTGCAAGCGAAAATAAAGTATCTTGACCTGTTATATAGCACTTCTTTCCTGGCTCAATCCTATTCCCTGCTTTTGGTAAGCAGACAACGTTGACGTGCAGACTGGCATCAATTGACGCCTCCAGTTGCAAGATGGCAATGTCATTTCGCAGATGGTTACGATGGTATTTATTGTGCTTGATTATCTTCTTTAAACTATAGCTCCTTTGAAACTGAGTCCTCCCTGTGATATTGTGAGCGCCTAACAGACATTTAGATAAAGCAAAATGATGAGTCATGCAATGAAGTAGACAACCTGGCCAACGTATACAAACAACAACAATAATAAGCTTATTTGAAGGGAAAATGATTTGAGGGAAAATTCGGCAAACCCAAAAGATTATTGTGAGACTTGAGTCACAAGCTCTGCCCTAGATTATTGCATTGCAATGCGCGCAGAACCTCAGTCCCAGTCTCTCCTCCTCTTCCTGCCCCGAAGCCCCTTCCCCCACCCCCGCCGGAGACAGGGATGGATGGAAGTTGAGAACCTGTAACGAGGTTGCCTCGCGAAAGCATATGAATAACCCTCGCATAAAAAGAAAAAAAAAGAATAATAAGAAGAAGCTGCTTCAATTAAATTTTCAGTGGTTCACGGAAAAAGTTTAAACTGTAAGAGAATCTCTTCCGCCGTCTGGACTATAGAAAGCTATCATTTGAACTCAGATTGTTAATTAAAGAAGAGTATGACCGAAGACTACGGCAAAAATCGAGCAATCTGGAACTTCAATACTCCAAGCTATTAACTAGTTTACACTTTTTATTGATAAGTTTCGTAATACTGACCCACTTCAACCTTGTAAGCACCGACTGCGAGGTTGTGTGCCACACAATGAGCAGCTGTTACGACCCAGTTGAGTTTTATCAAGGATCCTCCGCAGATGTGACGTCCATTGTACCGAAGGGAAACCATCCATGGCCAGGAGTGAGGAGTGGCATCTTGGCCATTCACAACTCGCTTGCGCAATTTATCTTTACTGATCCCGCATCCTGAAGAAACGAAAACATATTTCAATGACGCCAAGGTATAGCCATATTTGAGTCTAAAATGAAAAAAACGAGCATCACGATAGTCAATTGATTAAACTAAATCTTCGATGCGAGAATGCGACTCTATTTTTGCCATTTTCTGCGGATGGTATTATCATGCCTCCTAGTCGAATGAAAATGACCTAATTATATATTGTGGTAGTGGACTGGGAATTCAGTGTTGGTCTTCAAACAGTTTGTAGTTGTAATAAACATGCCCAAAACACTACACTTTGTCTCGCATAGAATTTTATTCGTTCACGGCGCTAGTGAGAAAAAGTTAAAATCAATCAAACCAAATTTCACGAGGAAAACAAACTAAAATAAATTGCAACAATTTCTGACAGAAGTTGCACAATTGAGCAAGAGTTTTATGATCCATTTTTATGATCCAAGTTTTATGATCCATTTTCAACCTTGCCATCCTTGAAAAATGAATGAATTAAGACTGTTAACAATGTAAGAACACCATTGACGAAGACAGACAATTCCACAAGCTGTTATTCGTTTGAAGTGGTACGCTTGTAACTCTCGCGGCGTGGCGTTGGCAGCCGGTAACGTTTTTCACGTTGGTTACTTTCTGTAAAGCAATGCATCCTTTTCATCAGTGCTCGCATTCCGAGTTGACGTTAACATTAGCAGTCTTAATTGGTATCTTTTTTGCAAGAGAAAGGCGTGCACTATATTTCAAATTATGCATGGGCAACGCATACTTACGGCCTGTTGTGTATCAGAATCTGTATAGAAGTAACCGTGTAGCAAGTTTTAACTTCACCCTCTGTGAGGCAAAGAACAAAACCCAAGTCCTTTTACTGGGTCTTGGACCCATCAATTGAACAGTCATGTTTCAAAAACCAAACAGGAGAAAACAAGGGTTGGTCGGTCCAGTTCTACTGATGAAACTGTAGTACGGCGTCGGTTGGGAAAGAACGACTGAAATCTCGTCAGTATCAAATGAGTTCGAACAGATACAGGCTGACCTTTCAAAGTCATTGCAAAATGTAAACGAAATTTCATATATTAGGATATCGTACAGCCTACAAGTACCGTTAATAGCAACTTGTACCTTGAGCTTGTGATATGTCAACAAACAGACTGAGAACGACAGCGACTGAGAAGACAAAATTAGGCTTCATAGTTCGGTAGCACTTTAGTAACTACGGCGAGATGTATTGACGCTGTAGATTTTATCTTCGATTGAAACTCTGAGTTGTTTTTATTTCCTTTACAGAGTCAAAATTATTCACCTTAATTGGCCTCTATTGTTTTGAATGTATCTTGTCAGTTGTTCGTGATAACAAAGTTTCCGCTCAGCTATCTACAGATGAATAACTGACTGAACGCATGCAGCACAGAAACACGCTTTTCAAAAGCCAAAGATTCGGAAAATTCTTTATCACTTGGCAATGAACTGAATACTTTGACAGACTCACACAATTTTTTTTTTTTTTTTTGCCGGCTTTCCTCGAGTAACCATGCATGTATGCATGGGTATTGAAGTATGCCGTGAAGGTTTCAGAGCGGGTAACATCTGCCATTATCCACTGAAGAGCAGTGATAACCCGAGCTTTTCTATTGAAAGCTTTTGTGTTATGATTTAAACAACTGAAATGGTATAGAATTTTAAAAAGTGTTGATTAAAGATAGCCGTGTTAATATGCCGGCTGTTGTTTTCATTGGTTAATGTAGGCTTATGTGTGGTTCTTCGCCAGTTCAAAGCACGCACAGCAATCTACCGTCAGTGTGTAACAAGACATCTGACTGAAAAAACAAAATAACTCCATGTGGAAAGATACTTTCCCAAAATTTAGGGGTATCTTCCTCCAAAAGAGATAGAAACTGTCTTTAAATCTTTAAGGCATAAAATGCTGCAGATAACTGTGCCTTCAAAACGTTGATTGCTATTACTACAACTTGCCATGCAAAGTTAGCCGCCTCTGTGTCAAAATTCCCTTCTGTGCAATGGAAAGGGTCATTAAAGTTATCTCACGTCAGTGAGTGGTGTAATGAGACAAGGGATAGGTGATACTACGTGATTATGCATCTGGTATAGAGTTCTCCTCATTTCACGAAATCAAAGGGATGTTTCCAAAACCAAGTTACTCGCAGTGAAGAAAACTGATCGATCAAAATTGACTTCACCCGGGGTTTGGTTGGGTGGCTAGTAGATGGTCTCAATTTGCCACTATTAACATTGATTGTCCATTAAATTCAGCTTTTTACTGTTTTCTTGTTAGAAAAAATTAAAACTGAAAAATGGTTGCAGTATCTCAAACTCATTAACGTATCTTCCAGTTGCCAATTAGGCCGACGGCATACACTTCTCCAATTACACGAAAGATCACAATGAAAAGGAAAAAGTGCAGGTGGACCAAACTGGATTGTTCTTTAAAAATTCCTTGGAAAATCGCCCTCGGAAAATCATGACCTACACCGAGTTCCTGTCTTGTTCCTGTCGGTTTCATATTGCCATGAAATCGTTTAATTTTTAAGCTAAAAATTTACCACGGGATCGACATTGTGGGTGAAAGTATGATATGCACACTCTCAGTTAAGTATATGCCTGGTACTGCAAGAATTTGAATTCCTCGTAAAGTTTAGATGATATGAAGAATTCTCCCATTTGTTTTCCTACGAGCTATGTGAACCAAGTCTTTGCGGTTTTATTTCACCCCGAGCTCATCATAAATTTTGCCGAAATTTAATGAGCTCGCCAATTTGGAGAAGGAAGCATCAATAGTTACATATTAGTACGAAACAATAAGGAAGAAAGGTAGGGGAGAGAGAGAGAGAAGGAGAGAGAGAGAGAGAGAGAGAGAGAGAGGGGTGGGGGGATTGTGAGAAGAAAAAAAAACAATAAATCACTTAACAAAAGATCTGTAAAATTGAAATCTCAGTTCTTTTACAAGTAGAAAATCGACAAGATTTATGCACAACCCATTTTAATAAGTGTATCAAGTTTGCACCTTGACCATTTCAAGTTATGTCATTCTAGAACAGGGATCTTCTCGATAAGATTAGAAAAGCTTGCTGCGATCTCCGGCCATCCTCGACTGCCGGATAAGCATATATAATTTGCCTAAAAATATTATTATTGATGGTAAAACACACATAAATAATATCAAAGACAACAAACTTGTAGTACATAAGAACATGATCCAAAACGTTTTTTTGAGAATCATACAATCCTGCTTCACTTAAACAAGTTTAATATTGTTGAAATAAAACCCTTGAGATTTTTAAACATTTATCATATCCTTAAAATGATTTCGAGAAACATCATCTTATGTACATTTTGCTATTTTTTTGTGTGTAAGCCACTCGTAACTGGAGAGAAAGCGAATCCGTGTTTGAACAAGAAAACTGCACTTGAATGCCAAAACAATCTAAATGACCTGGGGGAAATGGAAGTCTGTGTACAGCCATAACAAATCAAAACTGACATCAACAAATCGTTCGTCTGAATAGTTATAGAATGTGTAAGCAAGTAACCCTCAGAATGAGCCTTTTAGCGATGTTTATAACTTCTTTCTGTCATCCGAACTAGTTAATGCTGCAAATTCTGACTATGATGTTTTTATTAGTTTATGTTAAACCCAAGAAAAGCCGGCTGCTCTTTCTCACATACTGATGCTGATTCACTTTTAAACTGAACTGAACTTACATCGACGAACAGCCTTTGTAAAATCTAGTAGAACACGCAACAAATGTATCGCCTTTACTAAAAATAAGATGTTTTATCTTCATCCTTGTTCCTGACACACCTTGAACTTGAAGCTTTTTAAGTATCTTTAACTTGTCAGAGGAGTTATAGTTTCGATTTGCAGTATTCGGTTACTAAAAACTCAACAAGTTTCGGAAATATTTCTCGAAATGCGTGTGAACGTTGTGTACGTTTCCTGATGATCTTATATGACCGCCTAATCAAAGCGTAAAAGTTGTCATGATATGACACTTGCATGTTGAGATAGATCTACGCCTGAGCACTTGTTTAACATAAAGGACAAATAAATTATCAGCAGTGCGTTGAAGGAGACGCTGGGATGTACAGCCAACATAAATTAAATCTGTAGCATACAGTTCACATGTAACTGATTTATACACAACGGAAATTAATCAGATGCCTCCAACGACATCTCTTGACCAGTGACCGTCCACCCCAGCAAATAAACACGCATTCTGAAAAAGAAGAGTACAAAATGATCAATTTAATAATGGTAATAAGAGTGCGACTAAAGCCAGGAATATTCTGAATTCGACGCTTAAGTTATTTGTTCCTTAACTAAGACGATATTTCTTTACGAAAACATCTTCAATGGCATAATAAGTTTTGTCGAGACGGTGGTGTTAATTTAAATTTATATTTAGATCCAATTTGAGTGCTTTGCTTCAATCCTTTTGTTACGAAGGTCGGTGGACGTGCTACATGAAACTCTTCACCTTTAAAATGGGTGTCAATTTTCAAACTTGTAAGTATAAATTTCTTCGTGAAGCAACAATAAAATACTTGAAAACAGGCCCAGCCGTCGCCATGGAGCAGTTGAGCATTTTTCGCTCTCTGCTAATAACGATCAGTTGTCTACAAATCTGTTACGGAGCTGCAGTGGATAGAACTGAAGGAGAAGATTTTGAAATAGTAAGTTGGACGGTTTACGTCACAGAAGGGTTGGGATGATTCCTGAAAATGAATAATATATATTTTTTCTTAATTAACGACTGTCATGACCTGTTTGATGTGTGCGAACTCGAGCTGAAGAAGAAGGTTTATCGATTATGTAGCGGTTTAAATGGCGCTTTTCCTTCTGGAAATTAGATCGGACAGCTCGGCCACACCATTTTTTATATTGCCATAAGGCAAATGTTTAAAGTATTTATTTTTCATATTATCAACTGCATAATCCTAAGTAAACATTCACTCTGCTATTTTGTGGTTTCCTGGCCATTTTATCTCTTAACATTGTGTTCTTAATTGTATTTAGAATTTGTATTTAGAATTTTATATCTTTGTGTTCTTAATTGTGTTCTTAATTGTATTTAGAATTATTTGCATGTGATACGGCAAAAGAAATGAGATATAATACATTAAAATAAAAGAAATAGACAAACAAATTAAATAGATAAAATGATAAAGTAAATAAATAAATATTAGCATTACATGCGTATAATTAGGGTGTTAATCGTCATCTCTTGGGGGTTTTAAATATGCATAAAATATCAAGTTTTGCGAAGGTAACTGCTTTAGAACTTGCAAGACGCAAGGACTTGTACGCATCCTTTTACACACTGCCCTACTGATAACGCCGGTCCGCTTCCACTTTAGCATGTAAATACAAATTATGTCTTAGTAAGATAACTACATAGAGCCTACCGACTTAAATATATAATATTTATCATATTTCAATTACTCTACCCATTCCTATGTAGATATACGTAGTTGGTTTGTACGTTACATCATCGCCGCCATGTTGGTTGACGAAAACAATAGATCTCTTGTTGGTTCCTTTTGTTCGTCAACCAACATTTGTACATTTCACCATCGTTATCTGTGTCGCTAGAGATTGGTTGCGAACCACCTATAAACAGAGATGATAAGGTCAAGGCGAAATCTAGGATACTGTCTCAGGAAACGGATCGTCCCTGGTTAGGTGGCCGATAGAATTGGACCTGTTTCGGTAGTCTTTTTGAATTCAAACTAATGTTACCGTGTTTAATGCTTAGTGAGAAACTGTTTCAAAAAGTCATTTTTAACGACAATTTTTTCATCTAGATTGGACAATTGCTGTGTAATGCCTAATCTCCAATGACCTAATTGTTTGTTTTCTATTCCCGACTCCGGCCTTCTGTTTTGATGGCTTGGGTAAAAATTTTTGTCTTTCTCCCACGTCCTGTCCTTCAGACAACTTGTTTGCCGTCCCTTTGCTGCCGTCTTCCGTCTTACAATTTCAACCCCTCTCCCGGCTCCGGTCCTCATTCGCCCCCATTTTTTAAAGGGAACCTCCACTATAACAAGAATGTAACTTTAAAATACTGAACACAACGCTTACCATCAAAATTGTTCGAACTTTTTCTAATGGAAGCGTTTGTATCTGAAATAAACAATTTCAAAAGCGCTTGTTTTGGTTTTCAAATTACCCGGGCGCTGCCATTTTGAATAATTGTGACGTGTAATGGTTGCCATATTTTTTTCAAAACAAAAGCTCTTTGTGTGAATGCCATAAAGCAACCATTACACGTCACAATTATTCAAAATGGCAGCGCCCGGGAAATTTGAAAACCAAAACAAGCGTTTTTTAAATTTGTCTATTTCTGGAAAAAGATCGAACAATTTTGATTGTAAATTTTGATTTCTGGAAAAAGATCGAACAATTTTGATTGTAAACATTATGTTCAATGTTTTAAACTTAAATTCTTGTTTTGTTGGAGGTTCCCTTTAATAGGGAAAACGAACTTTCCCTGGGAAAACAGTTGTACCCCGGTCAAACGGCACGTCCGCAGAACGACAAAGTTTTGTTATTTTATCCTTTAGAAATTTCTCAAACGATACCACTACTTGTCTCCTCTTGAAGATGGAAACCACAACGTTGAGGACGCTCTGCGGGAGTTTCAGGGGCAATCAGAAATACCTGTGACAGGTTTTCTTGACGCCGCAACAATAAAAGAGATGAACAAACCGAGATGTGGTGTTCCTGATAGAGACGAAGAAGATTTTTCCAAGTCTGGTAGGATAACTGGACTGTTTACACGAGGAGTTAAAAGTTGAATCAATTACGCCATCATTGCAATGGATGCCGAGGTGCATCGATAGGTTTAAAACTGCTTAAAAGAGAAATTCTCACAATTGCTTGAAATTTTTTTTCACGTTTAAGATTGTATTCAACCTCATGGCAGTAATTTTTGTGTTAGAATGTTTTACTCTTCATGGGAAAATTGTGCAACCATTTGCTATCGTTTCAGTTGTGCACAAATCAGTGGAAAAATGCGCAAGCGTTTCTATCATTGTACCAACATACACGGCCGTCTCATTACGCGGTTAAGAAAACGAGTTACACTATTGTTCGGAGAACCACTAATTCGACTGCCATTGTTGTTTGCCATATTTCAGGGAGAGTGAAAAGATTTTCCGTGTCAGGAGACAAATGGAAAAAAAGGGAACTCACTTACAAGTTTACTAACTATGCCTCTAACGGGCATTTGACACGCGACCAACAGCGCTCGATAGTGACCAGAGCGTTTAAGGCCTGGGAAGCAATAAGTCCCCTCAATTTCACCGATGTTACAGACGATACTGCGGTTGTCAGCTCAGATATCATTTTAGCGTGAGTTGCCCCTCATACGTACTTTAATGACGTCATTTCTCGTTTGACATGGGCAGACACTCTAACTTGTGTATATCACAAAGATCAAGCATTTTCCGTCGGCTTTAGATGCATGCTATTTGGTAAACGCAGACTCAGGCCCTCGAAAATGAAATTTACTTACAGATCTTCACGCCGCCTCCGCTTATATCTGCTCTATCTGTTGCTTTAGATTTTTTGCTGGTCATCACAGCCCTTGCTCATATGATTTTGATGGCCCCGGTAGCGCTCTTTCACATGCTTTCTTTCCTGAGGATGGAGATGTCCATTTCGACGACGATGAGGTGTGGACGGACGGTGTTAGCGCTGGGACGAATCTGTTCTCAGTCGCTCTTCACGAGATAGGACATCTTCTGGGCTTAAGGCATTCCAGGCACCAATATGCGATTATGCACGAAACGTACAAGCCATATGATCCTCAGATGAAACTTACCGATGAGGAAAAACACGGCATTGACTACATATATTGTAAGTCTGTATTTGCGAAAAAAAAAAAAAAAAGTTCCTTCACGGGACCCGCATGGTGCATATCTCCTTTTCTCCTTCGACAAGATATATATTTCTAAGCACTTCAGATGAAAAATGGTGGAATTAATTTTACACTGTTTTTATTTTAGATTGGCTGCGTTACTTTCTTGTCTAGATTATTCTGTGCCCATCTTACGTCCCACATAGCTAGAAAGAAAAATGGGGGTAGTGAAGGGCTAATTAAACGTGACACCCCTTTGTAACAGACCTAGTGCAAGCTATATCCTCACCAGGTCGTCAGAAAAACGTCCATAGGTCTGCCTATTTTCCACCGGGTCGTCAACAACGTGATAGCAGACTTGCTGTAGGATCTAAGCGTAGCATTTTTTCCTCATTATTTTTACTTAACTTAATTCGTATTTTCGTTTTCACCCCTTCGTTTTTCCGGTAGTAGTTTCACCTGTTTATCAGTGTCTTTTGTACGTTTCGTCTTCATTAGTATGCTTAAGTCCGATTCAGTTTCTTTTGGCATAATTGAACAGTGTATAATACCCTTAGTTATACGTTGTTTAGTCCTCTGTTCATTTCTTGAAAGCAGTCGCTCTACACGCAGTACACACACATTCTTTTACTTCGTTTATCAGTTTGATATTAGCCAGTGGGTGTAAATCTTGTAATTTCTGCAGCTGTAACAAATTTTTAATCGGCATTTTATCCTTGATCGTGGTGTTGAGCCCTCCAGGCTGTTTAAATTTGGCCTTTTGGTAGTTACACTTGCCTTTCTTTAGGTCTCCAGGCGCCAGTTGTTCGAACGGTGGATAGCGCTATCCACTGGATAAGTCAATTGGATTTGCTAGTGCTTATCCGGTGGATAGCGTTATCCACCTTTCGAACAACTGGGGCCAGGATATCCTAACTACAGTTGACTCCCGATAACTCGAACCCTCGCTAACTCAGTCGAACCTCGCGCTAACTCGAAGCAAATTTTCATTTCCCTTCGGGTAATTTTGTATATAATTTTACCCTCGGTAACTCGAACTCCCGATAACTCGAACCTTTTTGTATTTCCCCTGAAGGTTCGAGTTATCGAGGGTCGACTGTAGTATACTTTGTTTGTTTTTTGTTGTTGTATATTTTGCTACATTTTGTCACATTTTGTGCATTTTTATTACAGCGGGAGGAACGGTTCGCCCTTATACAACCCCCAAATGTAAGTTTTTTTTTTCGCACTTGTTTTAATCAGTTCTTCTCGTAGTAAAACGGTTGTATATAATCAGTGGGATGATTTAGCAGTGTCACCTTCACAGAGTGGCTAAGCTACTGATCCAGATCGGGATGGAATTTCAAAACGTTGTTTCGTTTTTTGAGGTAAGAGGAAACTGGAATACTAGCAGAAAGGACGGGAACCAGCTGCAAAATTAACTTTGACGTAATGAAGATGGTGGGAGATGGTGGAAAATAGACTTTCACTTAATTTGAACTCTTGCTTTTGCTCTAGCAATTATTTCAAGTGGTACCACACCTGGCCCACAGCTCACGAGAAAAGAACGGCTGTAAAATGCCTGTAAGCTATGGCCCTAACTAACTGAAATATATCAATACCCATTAAAAACTGGCTTATACAGTAGTGTCAGCCCTGCAGTCAGTTTATTTACACCTAAAATGATTTCTGGTTCATGCATCTCTACAAGGAGCGTCGTGTGACCCCATCAATTCACAACCTGATTAGAGTAAATATCACAACGTTTTGCGAAAGGATGAACAAATAAAATGTAAAATGAGTGCAAAGAAGATTTAAGGCAACATTCTCAGTTTGCTTTTCTCGTTGTTAACTTTAGCACAAGGACAATGCATTGACAAGAAACCCAGTTGTGGCAATTACAAGAATCAATGCACGGATCCATTTGCCAGGGCTATGATGACATTAAATTGTCCTCAAACTTGTGGCTTATGTGGTAATTTACTTAAGATTACTTTCGTCAGCAAACCATGCCTTACTATTGTGTAAATTTAACATTAAAAGTTAGCTGATGCAATAGATCATGGAGGCTGATGCAATAGATCATGGAAGCTTGGAAATTTAATGGACATCGAAACGCTTATTCAATTTCTTTTGTTTTGTTCCTCTAAGACTGCATCAGCTGAGCGTACATCGACTTATGAAGCACTTGGGAAGTTTGGAGAGCGCTCAAGATGCTGGAAATGCTCTCGGCTACCTCTCGAGCAACTCTTTTGCATCTTTCGTGCTGTCCAAACTTCCCGTTTGCATCATATGCATATCTCGATGAAAGCACGCTGACGAATGGGATTGAGCTAATTGTTTTAATAACATTTTCAACGCGATAGTTTCGCGGAGAAATTTAATATTTCGCATCAGATATGGAATGTATGCACTTACGTTACTAGCGGCCACATTGTTTCACGGGAACAAAAGAAATTATTTCATAAAAAAGGAGTTTAATTCACGAAGTACTGATTAATTTGGTGCAACAACATGGCCGCCGTTTCTTCGTATAGGGACAACAACAATGGCAGCCGTGACGTCATGTGCATTCGCTTTATCAAACACGAGGTGACTGTGCGGGTAGATTTCTCTTGACATAGGAAAAAGTTTCCAATAGCAAAACAAGATTCCAGTTTGTCCCTTTGCAGCCATAGAGACCTTCCAGAATTTATTCTTCTGCGTAATTATTTGGTTACAGCCTCATGCACTGACACAAGCCCCAAAATGGTGTGCAGCTTTTTTCAGAGCAGCAATTTGTGCGCCAACAGCATCGTCCAATCCCAGTGTGAAAATACTTGCAATGTAAACAACTGTGCATCAGGTAAGCATAGCTGTTCAGTCATATAGTCAATAGCTAGCATTCAAGGATTAGAAACTATCGCAAATACCAGGTAGAAAAAAAAAAGGTTAAACAAATCATCATCATCATCATTACTATGATCATGGCTACATATATCGACGTCATTGCCATCGTCATCATCGTCTTTTTTTTTGTGAGGGCTATTGTACTAGAGTTGTGATTGTCAGATTGAAGGACTGACCTTTAACGTTCAAATTAAACAATGTGTGGCCTAGTGTGCATTCAATTACTAAAATATCATTCTATTACTTGTATACTTTCTTCTTACGTTTTTTTCTCATTATTTTTTTCTAAATTTGATTTTTTTAAGGATGATTACTCCAATTGCTGACCATTTTGAAGTTGGGGTTCTAACTGCATCTTGCTGATCGGATTCGCAAAAACCAATGGGCTACAAAATGTATAATAGAAATAACTAAAAACTATTATTTCAGAAACATTAATAATAAATCTAGCTAAAAATGCAAAGAGAAATCAAATGAGAAAAAAAAGCAAACATTTTGTAAAACACAAATGGTGTTGTTGCAAAATATGTAGAACTAAAAAAAATTGGAAAATTACAATATAATGAGAAACAATAATT
The DNA here is from genome assembly GCA_014634185.1 of Astreopora myriophthalma. NCBI lineage: Eukaryota > Metazoa > Cnidaria > Anthozoa > Scleractinia > Acroporidae > Astreopora > Astreopora myriophthalma. Next base: position 674,792 of record BLFK01000191.1, read on the forward strand.
AATTAAAGTAGGCGAAAAATGAAAAAAATGTTAAACGTTTCATTTCGTTCTTTGTGTTTCGACGACGAATGCTATTTCAGTGAGTGACACCTGATAAAATCTTCATAAAACCAAGGGTTTTAAAAGCAAATAGAATGTTCTCAGATGACGTCACTGCGGCCATGTTGGGGGAGTAAAATAAAGAAACGGCGGCCATGCTGGAGGCGTGAAATGTTCTTTTGGGAAATGAACTCTATTTTTATGCAAATTCTTCGTTTTGTTTCAGTATGCAAATCTCCCTACTGGTCTCACGAACGAAAACACTCTATATGCTTTGAAGTCCGGCTTTATCCTTACTTCCCAGCTCCCATTGCATGCGGGGAACCACGTGTTGTTCGGTGTTCTTTATCCATGTTAGATGAGGCGTGCAGCAGCTTTATCAAGTATCTATTTGTTAACAGTGCTCTGCACTCATTCTCTCAAGCTGCCTCATAGGAACGAAAACCAGATAGGTTGATTCTGAGATCTTCTGAGGGACGTTGACGAGTCTCGGTGCTTGATCTCAGTATTTTGGGAGGGGGACGTTATTGAATTGCTCGTGAATGCTGGAGTTTTCACCACTATGCTAACCGCGCTCCTTTTGAAAAGGGTTGAAATGGCTTAATTAGCCGCGCTAAATCAGTACCTGCCTGAAACTTTTAGCCGCCGCATCCATGCACAAGCCCCCGTTTAACCTTGTACTTTATTTTACACTCTCATGAGAGTTAATGACAAGTAAAACTGCTGATGCATACTTGTTCCGATTTATTGTTGTCTCTAACTAACTTCAAGCGATTATCTTATAACCATGTTGCGGCGTAAAAATCGAAATTAAAGTCCTTCACTTTTCTTGACATTCAAACTTCAGTGGTCTGTAACAAAGAAAACGTTATGGTAAGCGTTTCCTTATGATAAAAATTTGGTAAGTTAGCATTACTTTGTTGGCTGGTAAAGTGGTATTAGTTAAGATATTGCTCAAATTGCATTATTAAAAAAATAAACCTCACGGCCAGAAACTTATAAAGTTGTAACTTAGGCAATGTTTACACGGAGAAAACGTGTCCCTGGTAGAAGGGTCACCCGCCTATCCGAACTACCCTGGGCGAGCCATACACGCATTTCCTATAAGACGCGGCGAACCGTTTATATGACAAAACCAAGCTAGCCCGGCTAGAAGGGTAACCCGCCTGCCAGGGTTACCCTTTTTCGGGGGTAGGGTTACCCTAATACTTTGGCTCGCCTAACCGGGTCAACTCGGTCAGGGAAAGTAACATGGAGCAGGCGCGAACGCTGTTGTCAGCTCTTGACCCGGCCAAACGGGGCAGCACTTTTGTCTTATAAACGCTCGCTAAAGTTGACTCGGCTGAGAGGCTGACCCTCTTACCCAGGATAACTTTTCTCCATATAAACGGGGCCTTAGCCAAGTTTTAGACAGGTAACCTTGTTTTCAACAGCGTCCGCATGTTTTCTTGCAGTTAGCCTGGACATAAGGGTAACTCGAGCAATAATTTAACCAGATGCTGCAACGATTATCTTTGTCTGTGCAGCCCGAAGGAGGACCTGAGAGACATTGAGGAAGAATGATGAGTTGTAACAATGTAAAGGGAAAATCTGTGGACCCTCGATGTAGCTGATCCATAATATTCGAAGGTGAAAAAAGACAACCATTTGAATATTTCAATTTCTCTTTGTTGTTTTGGAAGCGAAGCCTTCTTCGAAGTGGTAAATCCAACGTCAACCAGCTAAATATTAGTTTTATTACACCGTCTGTGAGATCTATGTATTAGCTTCAAGTAGCTTCCCTAACTAAAGGATGAGCAGGCAATGTGCCCTTCTACGAAATAATGCATATGATAACAAGTAGCATTATGCACTACTGGCTGAATTTTGATCGTTTTAAAAACTCAATCTCATTGACCATTTTACGGTCACGTGGTGATCTCGACAAACGAGAAAACAAAGATAACTGTTTTTCTTACACATACTCCTCGTTCGAAGCATATGTTAATCATGTCTTTTGTCATTGTTATTTTTACCCCATTGCTGCCGCACAACAGTAATCAATCAATAAATTGTTACCTCCAGTCCTTTGGCGGATCCAGTTTACAAAAGTGCTCACTCGAGCGAACACAGTAAAGTGGTCTGTCCTGCAATTCGCGTGACCCCAGCTAACCGCGCCTCGGAGAACCCATTTGCCCCCTTCGTTGCACACAAATGGGCCGCCACTGTCTCCCTATGACAATTCAAGCAAAACGTAATTTGGGAAAGTACAATTTACGGCTTCAAAACTAATGGTTAAACTGCTAAATTACCACGGCAGAACGAATCAGGAGAAGTGCGATATGATATTTTCTTTTGTGAACCTCTATTCACATTCAGCACAATATAGCGTGAAATACCGAAACTCTATAATATCTTAAGAACGATCAAGGCTGTCTGGTGATGTACCGAATGATGTAGTGGTGCGGGCTTTAGGGCGTTAAACATCGTGTTATGTTTTGAAGATCTTGCTTGAGAACATGCCAACTGTTAAATCCATGAATGTATTGTTTTGCAACAGTTGTCACTGCGTGTTCTCAGACACAAGGGACAGGATTGAGGGCACTTACGTCGGAAGTGCATGATTGTACTCACAATAAAGAAAGGCTCCAAAACTCAAATAAACTTTGTGTAGTCATTTCTGCTCCTTCAAATGCGAATTTGAGCATTTTACGTCAGCTGAAAAACCGTCATTTTGATTATAAGCCTGTGACTGAAGAGATCGCTCTATCACAACCAGCATTCTCTCACTATTAAGTTGAAACTACTATCATTTAACCTGGCATCCGCCACGTCCTTGGCCTCCAGCACAAATCATCGTGTCACTGTCGACGCGACCAAGCCTTCCATTTACTGATTGACACCTCCTGTCGTCAGCAACCGGCAACATAGCCTGTTGGAGAATGTTTGCCGCTTGTCCACCGCCAACAGTTCGTCCCCATCCTGTTGATTTGAATCATATGATGTCTAACATGTTTTAAGAAAAGGAGACACTTCAAGATCTTTTGATTCTGGAAAGGAATATTATAAAACCTCACAGTTGAAGTGCTTGGGATACCAAACCTCTAAATGAGAGTTTTACAGCTATTCCGTGATCTCTTGAGTAGGATAGCTCACCACAATTCTTCTTGCAGAAGTAGTTGTCTCTAGCTGACACCAGTAGAACCGGAAATAACATCTCGTGCCACAGGCTAACACAGAATTGTTATTCAAGCTTTGAGAGATGATTTAGTGGTAGTGTTACCTAGTTTTCCAGAACGGACCGACGTCTCGCAGACATGATCTCGGATAACCAACACATTGAGTTGTTTAAAATTAACGTGCTGACCTGTTATGTAGCATTGCGTCCCAGTTCGAATTCTACTTCCTTGTTCAGGAAGACAAACTGATCTGGCCTTGTTACTCATTTGGATTGGCCTGTTTAGTTGCAGGAGAGCGACATCGTAGTTAAGTCTTCCATACCGCTCGTGCATAATCACTTTACTTAGGCCAAACACTTGATCTCTACTGGGCCTCTCGCTTTGGGCGTGTCCTCCTGTTTGCCGAGAAATCAGTAAAGTAAAGTTAATGAATAAAGGAGTAATATAAGAGAAGGGTTGTACAACGGAGCAGGTGAATGGCATTCTGAAATTAGCTTAACTTCTACCATTTCAAAATAGCAAAATGACATTTAACTGCAAATTAATTTAGATAGACTTTACTTTGTTGGCACAAGACTGATGTCAAGCAAAACCAGTGCTACTTGCTTTGCCATCTTGCCAAAATAAATAAATAAACAAATAAACAAATAAACAAATAAACAAATAAACAAATAAACAAATAAACAAATAAACAAATAAACAAATAAATAAATAAACAAATAAATAAATAATCAAAAAGACACAAAAGCCCTTACCGACGACCACTGTATAACCATAAGGATATGGATTCTTTTCGACACAGTGAGAGGCAGTCAACACCCACCGCGAACCTATAATTGATCCACCACAGATATGACCTCCTCTCAATCTCAGTGAGATCTGCCAAGGCCAGGCGTGACGCTGTGCGTTCTGTCCGTTGACAACTCTTGAATCTATGGCCATGCGTTGGCCACAGCCTTTAAGGAAAAAAATAACATAAATTTGGTCGTTGCTTTTGATGGCTTATTTGGGTTTCTCACACTTTAGTAGAACCTCTTAAACGTTTACTTCCTCTCTTTTCAATATAACTTACGACATTTGAGCTTTGAAGTGTTCCTAACAGTATATTCTAGGTACACTCAGTCTCGTCAAGTAAAATCGCCACAGATCAGGTTCAAAACACTTAAGGACAAGAGATGAAAAGTATTTTTCAACTTTTTACATCACGAGAACCTGGCTACCGAAAGTTACGTCTGTCTAAACTGTTCTGAATTCGTTTATCTCAAGGATACAAAATTCTGATCATGCTTATTCCTATTTTCTCATACTAGTTTTCTTTTCTTTCTGTAGAACTAGGAATTGATCATATCTCAGCTTTGAGACAATTGCTGGAAAAGCTGTGACACCAGTAGCAGACTGTGAAATTTCAGGCCGGAGGAACTGTCGGTTATTGTTTGTAGTACTGAGGTGGTTAGTCGCTTTCTGGTCATCACTCTGAAACGAGCTTTACTTCTAGCATTTAAAATAGCTATAAATGGAGTTTAACAGCATGACCCCTGCAAATTAATGTTTAAGACTTACCTTGGTTGGCAGACGACTTGAAAAAAAGAGTAACTGATACAAGCAAAACTAGCATTACTTGCATTGCCATCTTGCCAAAATGCTGAAATTATTGAAACGGTCCTCGAACAGAACTTCTTTTTCACTACTGTTAATCAAACAACAGCAATTGCTGGAGTCAGTTCAGCTGTCTTTGACTTTAGATATTGGTAGAATTTCATATCGCTTGTAAGTACACACAAGGCCACTGTAGACACCTTCTTTAAATTCTAGAAGTTGAGAAGTGTCAAATATTGGTAACCATGATTTCAGCCTTTGTATGTTTAACAGGGTTTGTGTATTATTTTAGCATCAAAAGCTATTAAGCGGGGTAGTGTGGATATCTTGATCAAATATTAGCTAAGGAAATTTTTGAAATTTGGCCATAAAGACGACTGTTTGGGGGATTGTGTTAGTTCAGTTGCGACATGTGGTTGCACTGTACTGAATAAGGTGTGTTATTGGAACACATCTTTCCTTGTGCTCAAAACCATTTTGGTTTTCTTGAAGGTGTGTGGACACACATACCTTTTCATGTGCTACCCCAAAACACCTAGTATATCGAGATGACGTTGAACTGAAGGAATCGGAAATTCACGTTTAAGTAATAGGGTATATATAGATTTTCTCCAGTCTTTAGGCTCAAATAGTGCACATTAATGCTTAACCCTACAAATGCTATACTTGGCGCATTTTGAAACCAATCTAATCAGAGCGTTATTCGGTTTCAGCCGGTGCTGGTGATTCTGTAGTGCCCTGTGGACTAGATTTATCGGATCGTTCATTATGTATTCGTCTTTAAGTGTCCAACAAGATTTTGGCGGACCCATTCAAGTCGCTCCCCTTATTTTACTTGCATGCTCAAGCCATCCCCGTCGTCTAATGGCGCGAGTTCGTGCATTCTCAGATTAGAGTGCGTAATATCCTGCTATTATTCACCCCAATCCACATCGTCTTCTTCGACGCTTCCGATGCTTCCTCGACTAGCTGTGTTTTCCAAAGATAATAGCCATACTGGCAACTAGGTGGTGCTCATGAGCATTGACTTGGAAGCAAACATTTGTGGCTGTTGAGCCTGTCATAGAGTACTCAGAGACGCCGAAGGAGGTTTCGATAGTAAAATGCACCTCATATCGGTGGAAATTTGTCAATTTTGGCAAATACGAACACGCTAATTTTTTTAACCATCTACTCCGATGCGTACCGCACGGAAGAGAAACATTGTTTCCGGCAATCCAAATATATATCACTGGAAAACCTATATTAAGTTAACCGGAACTGAGTTGTGAGTACGAAAGGGATCTCTCACATATGGTCTAGGGGCCGACATTTCTCTCCCTTACTGCCGCGTCGGGGGTAGACAGGCTGTCGTGGACGGGTATCTGAAAGCAGCGAGGAACTGGGGGTTGGTTTAAGTGATCCACGGGCCGAAATCTCGGGGAAACTCGTCATCGTACACCGCTCAGGCAACATGTCCAGAGGTACCGCTACTGGTCCAGAGTTTTTGTTTGTTGTATTTTGGAATGAAGTCTGTGCGTGCGCGAATGGTCCATTACGTGCGTACCACTTGCAATTGAGAGACGTAGTGACCTCATTTAAATCACAAAATGCCCCTCTCTGTGATTTCAAGAAGCCACGAGGCTTGAGCTTTTGCCCAGTCGTTTGGCAAGAGGAAGGGCTCGTGTCATACACACATCAGTGATATAAAACCTAGTGTGCTGGGTTGACTTGTAGAAGCACACTGAGTCCCTTTGCAGGCGAATAGCTCAGCTCGCCATACTGGAAAAGGAAATGTTTCCTTTCGCTGCTAAGCGTAGACGTTTCATATTCTACTCACACTTTAAATAGCAAACTTTTTATGGTCTTTATTTCTTTCGTTTCTATGAACGAATATACAATACGTCCAGGCGGTTAGATTGAGACATTTCGAACAAAATTGTATAATTAAAGTCATTCAGTCTATTTGAGAACTTTCCCGGCTGCCTGCCATTTCGAGCTGTAGTCAAAATCCCTAAACATTTGAAAGAAATGTAAACGTCAAAAACATGAGTTTTCGGCGACATCTTCTCGCCATTATCAAATGCAAATTTGCAGAGTCTTGATAAGAATTTATCGCAGTTTTAAGTGTGAAAATATGAAACAACAGCGATTGTTTCACGCCTATGAATAATCAATAGGAAAACTGGAAAAACGTAACAATACAAGAAATCGCAACAATGAATAAAATGAACGAAGTGTTGTTGCATTTCATTTTGTTGTTGAGGTATCGAGAATTTGAATTCGGCCCTCAGTCTGTAAACGTAGCCTTGCAGAAAGGGAGAGCAACACAATATTGCCGTAATGAACGTCGAAACTTGAGGTCTATTAAGGAACGAAAAATGGATTGTCTTTCGGTCCGCCATTGCTGTTATTGTAGAGGGTTCTTTACCGAAAGATTTAAGTCTAACGGGACTTCAACTAACTAGCACATGCGACGGTAAGCTATTTTCATGTATTCCTACCGACGTTTTTCTGATCAGAAAACAAGACGGTTCCAAAGACCAAGTCTCGCAGTTCCCTACCTCACGACTTTATCACTGAGTTGTGGAAATATCACCAAGCAATCTTTCTACCTCGATCATGTATGGGAAAAACTGTGTTTAACAGTGTATAGCAGTGTATTAGATGCGTATAGCCCCTGTATAGCCGCACACAGCACTGCATAGCTTAGTATAGTCCATTGTACAAGTGTACAGCCCTGTATGGCCCCGTATAGGTCGGTATAGCCCGTTCGCCTTTTATAAGGCCGTGTATAGCCCAGTGCACCTATGTGCGGACCTGCATATGGACCTGCTAGCGTTAAACATGGGTAGTCATCGAGTTCTCTTTTAGTGCCTTTCTCAATTTGGGGGTTGAATAATAAATGGTTGAAGGTAATCGTTGCAATCTTGAGCATTAAACCTCCATGGCACAAACCTATGTCAGATTCTAAGTGAATTCACAAAAAGCCCGGTTTTGGTGGCCACAACTGACATTCTCATAACTTTAACTCAGTTTGGTTTAGTTTTATTCGATTCACTCAAGTACAAATTACAATAGAAGTTAGTGAATATTTAACGGAGTATACTTCAAAATAGTGTCGTGAGCAAGCCCCATAAAAACCATCAGGCAGTAGTATTTGGGCTTTCCCTTTATTTACATGATGCTAATTAAGCTAGTAGTTGTTAGTAAATAGTGCATGATAAATAGCGCAGTGATACGCAAAATGTGAAGAAGGATAAATTATACTGGCCACAAAAACGAAAAAAAAAAAAAGCAAACGGTGCATGAATACGCCTTGAGGCGTTCGCTCGGGATGCGTTAATCCAAAAAATGGCAAACCCTGCTCCCCAACATGTGGACGTGCTTGGCGACATGCGCAAAAATCCATGACGACCGTTTTGCAGTTTACCGTATGAACACTCGGTGCCTAAAAGGCCCGCGCCAGCTGGAGTCTTTTGTTACCATAGAAATTAAACTTAAGGCCACCATTCAAATCAGTTCTAAACCAACAATTTCTACTACATTTCTTCTTTATTATGACCCTCGCTGTCATACGTACTATCTGAGCACTGGTGTGCTGACCAGCCATTGCCGGATTAGCTTGCAACAGGCAATTACGTCAATTAAAGATGAAACATTAAAAGCTCAAATATCATTACACGACAGGCAGCCCAGACATGATGTTTATTTTCAACTGGCCGTTAACTTTAACATTTTACAGTCTAATCGGTGACTAAGAAATCCTCAGTTTGCAAAACATAGCTCACTTACCTTTGTCCAAATGTTTCCTTGAATTTCCTGGCTGGCTTACATGGTATTTCCTCACTTTTAATCTTGCTAGCACCGAAGAGGTTGAGAGAAAACGCTATCCAAGCCGGCCAGGAAATCCAAGGACTTAAACATTTGGCTCAGTAAAGGTAGGCGAGCTATGTTTTGCAAATTGAGGACTTTTTAATCACCAGTTATACTGTAAATACAAATGTTTCAATTAACGGCTATTTGAAAACAAACTGCCTGCGAACACAGGAATTACAAAAAAAACATGTCTGTCGAGATCTTGCTGCAATTTAAAATGCCAGGGTCGAGCACAATGTCACATGTTTATTTGAGAGGAATCGGGCTAATGAACGCCAAACAATGCCACAATCTTAAGAGGATCATGCAAAAGTTTCCACAAAAAGGAACTTTTCTTGACTATGATAGTGCTGCCGGAAAAGAAGGCTTTTCACAACGCAAATCTAGAACTTAGTTGCACTGCAAAGGCATGACATGGTAAATTTAAAAAATTCATTTCAATTATGATTCCCACGTCCAAAAATGTTTATAGTGCTTAAACCGTCAATCATTTTGTCAGTGTAGGGTGAAACATTGCAAACAAATCCCAAATTGAACATTTGTAGCCAACATCGTTGTTCTCAGGAGCTCCAGTGAAACGCAACCAGGCAGAGACACGTACGAATTACGAGATGCTTACCAGGACCGTTTTTCAACTGACCGGCATCGCTCTATTCATTTTCAACTGTTTCACAGGTATGAAAACTCTCTTTTCATGTCTGTATAAACCATGTAAACTGGACAATGTAAGTGTTCTCAGTCTGACTTATAAAGTCTCATATCTTTCGCTCTGTATGCCACAAGAGAGGACAAAATATAGATTAACCTGTTGTACTAGCTCTCGATTAGTTGAGGAAAGGAGTAGTTCAAGTCTCCCTCATTTTTCCTTACGGTTCGTCTTTCGTTCGTCCTTTTCCGTGACTAATCCAGAGCCTGGAACACGCTAGAAATGGCTAAAACGTTTTATCATCCAAAAATTCGGCGACTCAATTTGATTGAAGATTAATTAATCGGAATGTTTGAAATACGGTTTAACTCCATCTTCCCTAAGGAAGACCGGGAATTTCAATAAAAACCTCAGCTTCAGGCATTCAGTCTTCAGTAAGTGCACTCGATGATTTGTCTACAACGTGGAACACCTTATCGACAAAGATTTTATCGTAGTCAAGCACACTGGAAGGAAAATATTGAAATTTTAACAGCAACGCAAATGAGTTTTAAAGGAGACAAAAGTTACCAGCTGCATGTCTCTTACACTTCTTAGTTACACATTTTACCACGAAAAGACCCAATTAAAGACTACCGCAGGTGTAAAGTTGCAATATTTTGGCACTGTATATGACGGCTCTGCCCTCGATGTAATTATGAAATTCCCATCAACAGTCAGCTTGGCAATTTAACAAACAAGGGTGACACCTCGTTCAAAAAAATGTAAAGTTTCTTTCCCAAAGAGGAAATAAATGGATTTATGCCGGGTGAGACAGGTTTAATAAGTGATTTCCCCAACTCTTGCCATCCGGGACTTAATTTCAAGGGGCCTTTTACGAGGCATGCAAGTGAGGGACGAGAATTCTTTTGTTTACAGTGCTGCTTCAAGCAAGTCAAAGTCAACTGTTCCCTCCCCACTTTTCGTTGGATGGTGGGTGTGCCCTCGTCTTCTTGGACTTACTTATGCCAAAGATGCTATACTTATCAATTATCAAGAAAAGGACTTGGGCATCAGGGCTTAGAGTTACCCCATTTTTTTCGCAAATGAGTGATTCAATACTTGTATCCAAGCAAACAGAGCTCACCCAAAGCAAATCTTGCCAAGTCTTAAATTTTTACATTAGGAAAATATGAAGCCTAAAATTAATTCTCAGCCGTAAAGGGGAAGCTAGAGGTTCATAAAGCGCCCGCATCTTACTTTAAAAGAATTTAGAATGGCTAGCTATGAGACTTGGAAGGCATGTTGTATGTGTAAAAGAGACATTCCCTTAGTTAGAGAGTCAAACGTGTTTAACTAAGGGACAGGTGAAACTTACCACGCTGATGAAAGTGCCATCAATTATTTATAGGAAAATTCTAGTCAGCATTTTATCATGCCTTAGCGCAGAGGAATAAGAAACAGGATGAAGTCATTTAGACACGACGCGAGAATATCTACATTTTCTCAGAAGTCACAAGGCACTTGAAAATTCAATGGAATAACAAATGCCAAGACGTTTGGTGTCTTTTTGTTTACTTAAATTAAAGCTTCTAGTAACTTTTTTCCCTGTCATTTCTGATGTATGTGCAGGCGTCTTGTGAAATTTGATCAAAGGCAAAAAAAAAGCCTTTTAATTCTGACTGCACGGTCGGACGTACGATTGTAGCAGTGATCTGAATGAAACACAGTTATACGCTCTAAGGTGGCTCAAACGAGTTTCAACTCTTTCAAGAGACTTTCGCATTAGAAGGATTGGCACTACACCACTGTATCACGTGTTAGCAATGTTATGGTACCACATGTAACAGGAACTATTGCTGAACATGATGCGACCATTATTGTGATATAGTAAGTTACCGTGGCAACAGGAAAGCCCTATAAATACACCCTATATTTTGGCTTTAGTTGCGCATAACTCAAAAATGCACTCAGTGACCCTATTTTCTTTTATTGTTGAAAAGTGATCAGCGGGCCAATATGAAACGTCGTGCAAAGCTTAAAAATTCTGTGGAGCGGGTTCAGAGCCACCTGAAATTTTTGACTTTTTGAGGTGGCTCTGAATCTGCTCCACGTAATTCTTTTAAACTTTGCAGAGAGTGGCATGTGCGGTTTGGATAAAGGATTTTGCAGTGCAAAAGCTGATGGCAATTACAAAGACCCCGATACTTTTTGTGGATTCATTACATGCTCCAAAGGCAAACTGATCCAAAAGATAACCTGTCCCAAGAGAATGATGTATAATGGCAAACAAACGAAATACGGCGGTGAAACTGAAACACTGTGTGACATCTTGCCTGGAGGAGGTAAAGGTATGCATTTGTAATATTCTTGCTTTCCTCTCTGCTTTTTACGTTAGTATAATGAGACACGTGTTTTGACAGTCACGTACGGTGGCTGATTTAAGGGAGAGCGCCTTGGCGGTGTCCATGCCCTCTCTCGTACATTTCAGTCTGAAAAGCGCCATCGCGTCACAGCCCAAAGCCGTAAAATAACAAATTCCCGTCCGTTAGTCACATACCCATGTTGTCTGACCTGTTCTTGATAGGTTGGACAGGCGGGAATCTTTACATGCCACTGGCATACTTGCACGCCTGCTGATAAACTATAGAGTGGTGATTTAAGGTGGCTCCACAAGCCAGTAGGTTGGCAATGTCCCTCGACACTTTTGTCCTAGCAATAAACAGGACGTTTGACACCAGCACTTAGTTGAGTGTTCTAGTTCCCAGGAGGCTTGTAGTAACAACAACAACAACGACGGCTTTATTCACACAAATCATGAAGATATGCAAGGCTGCCCCGCGAATAGCCACGGCTAGTTTATTCGGGTCATTTAAAAAGTTACAATTTAAAGAAAAAGAGAAAAACGTTAAGCAAATTCTATAGCCACAAATGGGATGAGAATACGAGAGTTGGATTAAAAGATTACATTGAAAGATTGGAGCAGGTAATTTATCCTCATTGACTTGTGGAGATGGATATGTCTATATTTGAATCCTCTGCTTTCAGAACCGAGGTCAAAATGTTATGAATGTTTCTCTTAAATGAATTCTTTGGTAAGTCTCTGACAGTAAGGGCGCTTTCCGTTTGACAGAACTGACCGGCCAGACAGGGTAGTTGGAAAGGCTAACTCTAAAACGCCTTGCAAATAACACACTTTGAGGATGATATATACTCCTCGAAAAGAATGTGAGGCAATATCATGCAAATGTTCCTTCAAATTGCTGCATTTCTTTGCAAACTAACCGTTCTGGCCGACCAGTTCTGACAAACGGAAAGCGCCCTAAGTCTCTTCAGAGAGAGAGAGCATCCGAACTAGTAATCAGAAGGTGGTACTGTTCGACTCCTGTTAGGAGCACTCACTTCATGTAAAACGCATTTAACATTTTGGAAATTTTGTTCTCATGTAATCCCTCAGAAGAAAGTTTTTTTGACAAACTTCCTTGCGGCATAAAGCCAATGTCAAAGAGAATTGTTGGAGGCGAACAGGCAATTCCACACTCGTGGCCATGGCAGGCACAGATCCTAGTGAAATATAAAGTCAGCGGTTCCTTCCAGTTTAAGTGCAGCGGAACGCTCATCACTCCTTCCTACGTGGTAACAGCCGCCCATTGTGTCTTCCAGATTCCCTTCCCTGGATCGTATTTAATAAGACTTGGTAAGAAATTAATGAGTTATGAGTAGATCCCTTGTCAAAGTTTCTGTCCAACTTTAATTGCCTTATTGCTATTGCTAATTTTCGCGGGACTTTAATTTCGCGATTTCGATAGAATCACAAACTTAAAGCCCTTGAAGGAAAAAAAACAAACATTAGACCGCGAAAATTAGATATGTAAGAATTAATAGCTTTGAGCAAAGCCTTTTATAAACATTATGAACTTTAATATAAACTCGCATAAGACCTGGATCGTTTGCACATGACGTCATGGCAGCCATATTGGTGCTTCTGAACAAAGCATTCCTTAGGGAATTGAACCCCATTTTTATGCAAACATTTCCCATTGTTTCAGTAAATCAATATGGCCGCTGGTCACGTGAATGAGTGACAACGATCTATAACATTTTTACAGTGCAGAGTCGATCAACAACTAAAAATATATAAATATATGGACAAGCGACGAGTGAGTTTTAACATTGGATCGTAAATGCCAAACTTCAAATATTCTTATCGGGTATTTTTACAGGTGTACATGATCGAAGGATCTTAGGCCAAGTGCAAAACATCAGCGTTTCCGAAATTCACATCCATGACCGAGCGATGACAAAGGGTCGTGGCAACGACATTGCCCTGATTAAGCTGTCTCATCCTGCACTGCTTAATAGCAGAGTTGGATTGGCTTGTATGCCCAGTGGTAAGATCACGGACAGAGTGGCGCCAGGAACCAAATGTTTTATTACTGGTAAGCCCCACAGTATGTGAGGGATTTAAAAGTCGAGAAAGAATTAGTTAATGAAGATTTGCCACACTATACCCATAAAGCCAAAGCCATCCTTTCGTCCATATTGCTCTATACCCACCCTATAGCAGTGAAGAAGAAAAGGTTAGGGAAGCTGAATTTAGGAACAGCTTGTTACCCAACTGAAACCACGATGACAATTTCGTTTCTTTTGCCTTTCCTCTTTGATTTACCGAAGGAGAAAAAAGTTCCATGAATTACGTTAGTCACGACAGTGCAAGTGAAATGTTTCTCTCCTAGCACGTGGTCTACACTTACACACAAAACTTCCGAAAATGTTCTACAAATCTATCTAGAATTTCCCATTTATCCTCCCAGGAATCCCTGAAAAAATTTCAACAACTGATGAACTTGTGGCCCTCTTATTCCTCCAAGCACTTGAGACACTCCAGATCTAATTAGAATTTGGAAATGTTGGTTTTTGAGGAGAGGAGAAAACCGAAATACCCGGGGAAAAAAAGCCTATACGCATAAGGCCTAGGCACTCCTGTAATTGCTTTGGTTTGTTTTGAGTTTTTTTTCTTTCCTTTTTTGGAGAGCGGACCCCCGGGCGCCCCTTCTCTGAGCCAAAAACAATAAACTCAACCTACATACGGCGTCATCCAAGATTTGAATATGTCATCCCTGAATGCTCCCCATTGGAGTTCTAAATAAGGTCCCAGAGTAAATCAAATAATTTTTCTTGAAAATCACGTTAACTTCCACCCAATCCTATTCTTTTTCTGAGAGTCCCGAAATTTTCTAAAAATCTTCTGATTTTCTGAAAATCTTAAAAAAAAAATCTGTACCTTTATATCCAAGCCTAGCGTGGATCGCCCATACGTGCCACTTGACATTAAATATTGTGTCACCAGACTGCCACTGATGTCATAAGCACATGACACAAGTACAAGCATTATTTTACTTTTCAGAGGAGCAATTAATATGTAGTCCCAGGACTAGTTAAAGGACTTTTACTGAATTCTTCAAGGGTTTGCACTACTGAAGCCGCGAAGCGATCCTCAGTGCAAATTTTGGTATCAAAGAGACATTGGCTTTTCTTTTTAAGGTTGGGGTAGAACGCATTTCCACGGGAACACGTCCCAAGTTCTTAGGCAAGCTGAGATTCCCATAGTGAAATCCAATATTTGTGCCAAAGCCAACAAACAGTTTGGGGACGTCGTGGACAAGTTGATGATTTGCGCTGGTTATGGAGGTAACAGCAAGATTTCCGGTTGCCATAGCGACAGTGGTGGCCCATTCGTCTGTCAAGACAGGAAAACAGGCCATTGGATTCTGAGAGGAACAGTTAGTTGGGGAGATCATTATTGCAGAGGAGGGCCTACCTACTCCGTGTTTGTGCGAATAAATAGTTACGTTGACTGGATCAAATGCAAGATGATTTCACGGCCACTTCAGCCAAGTGAGCTTATTTTGTCAATATGGAACTGGCCAGCAAACAACAATTTTGATACATGAAACAAATTCCACTCCGTCCTTTTACTGTCACTCGGTTAATACTTTTTGCGCGCGCCACTTGCACGCGACTATTTCACTGTCTCTTGCCTAAACAAGAACTCTTTTCATTTGAACCTCACCGGAGTAGCACAACTTAAATATTGATGTTACAACAACGACAACAAAAAACCCTCTCTTGGTTCGAGTCAAATGAAGCCATCGTGAAAAAAATAAGCAAATTTCTCGAATAGACCTTTTTACCGATACGGCGGCCATATTGAATTCTATTGTTCCTTAAAAGATATTATGGGATGGGGCAAATTCACATACAACGTGGGTATAAATTTGGTTTTGGTTCAATAATTTTCAAACCAGATGAATTTTCGTATTTCCTTTGTCTCAGATTAATCATGGTGTGAAACAAGGCATGTAAAAATTAAAGTGGCTTGAAAGTTTACAAAGGAAAACCAAATTTATACCCACAACATAAATAAATTTGCCCCCTGGGCATCCCATAATATCTGTCGCAGAACAATAGAACCCAAGATGGCCGCCGTATTGGTAAAAAGGTCTATTCACGTGCACTTTTAGTGGGTTGAAAAATACCACTCCGTAAATACTGAACTGATTGTGACTAGAAAAAAAAAGGCAGTTAATTACATAACCGAACGCCTGGGCTCCTGTGTTGGGTCATGGAAAATGTTCACTTGGCCGAATGATGTGACATTCGTTCCCACACTTTTTATACTTGCTGGTGGGGGCGCAGCCATAGCTTTCCAGGGGGAGAAAGGAATAGAAGCGCAAAAACAATGGCCCTATCCCCAATAACAGAAGCAGCTACAGGCGAGGTCATAAAGACCAAAACAAATTAGAGGCCCAGAATAAGCGATACACTACTTGCTGGTAGCCTTTTCTTGTAGCTGGTGTAATTGCCGGTTTTTTGTTTTGTTTTGTTTTGTTGTTTTTGTTGTTGTTATTGTTGTTGTTATTGTTGTTTTCAGCCGTGGAATGTGTGGACACCCATGATTACTGCAGCACATGGGGTAGCCGGTTATGTGAAAATGACTACTTTGCAAATATGCTGAAGACATTTTATTGCAAAAAGACCTGCAACGCTTGCTGACGTCAATTCTGCTGTTTTATGATGCTACTCATCGACTTTCTAAAAGGTATTACTTTTGAGATTTTTTGATTTATTTGTCTTGGAGGACAGGGCTGACTCCCCGTTACAGTTCGCCACCAACAAGTATTTTAGCTGGCCAACCAATACACAACGTGGAGTTAAAAATAAGTTACATAAGGTCTTTGATACCCTCTCATAATCCAAACCGTAATTAAAATAAAACTTTTATATTATCTCAGGGAATCACTATGAAGTGTGATCTGCGATTTGAAGTGCTGGGGCTGACAGTTCTAAACCACACTATCTGGCTTCAGGGTGGGACTCTGGCACGGTATCCCTCCGACCTCATCTTTCTTTTTAGGGTATCAGTTTCCCATACAATGGTCGTAATTGATGTTCTGTCCAGAGAGTTAGCAAGTGTTGCAAGGCGTTTCCCCAAAGAAAATAACCCTATTTATTTGAAGGACTCAGAGAAATGAAATTGTGTTGAATCTTTTTAGTACCCCCATACTGATAGTCAATCACCTCTTCTAATTTCTTTAGGACTGAGGGTAGCTGCTTGGCTTGGATTGGAGATAAATTGGTGTTTCATCCTCGTTTTCTGTGTTCTTATTGTACTCTCGTCAGTTTTGCAACTGAGTTATGGCGCACTAAAAGCATTTAATTAAGACACTAACCATGTGGCAGTCGACTTTCTGGAAAGTGTTACTTTGTTCAGCTAATTTCTTCGCTTTATAAGTAGACACAGGAAAAGTTGCAAGGGCGCGAGGTAGCTCTGGCTTGTAGCTCGCCGACAGAAATTGCTGACCGATGCAAATTCCGCAGTCAGTAGCATTCAAGTTACGCTAATAAAGGATAAACTGTGTCTTCGTAACTAAGGTTTATTGCATGAGAAGGATGATTGTTGTTGTCCTCTGTTTCCGCGGAAAAATTCCTTGTACTCCAATGCCTATCCCCCCCAAAAAACTTCGAACCATATGGAGAAAAAAAATTACTACACTGAGAAATATATCATCGATCGGACTCAGTAACACCATAAGCGGAACGGACCTGAGCTGCCAGTACGGAAGGGATCTGTCACATAATGGTCTGGGGGCCTACATTTCTCTCCCTCACTACCTGTCGGTGGTACGTATCCGAAAGTTGCACGGGGTCTTAGCCGGGACTGGTATAAGCTATCCGTGCGCCGAAATCCCAGGGGTTATCGTCATGGTACAACGCTCGGGCTTAAGTGTCCAGAGGTACCGCTACTGGTTCTGTTTTCTTTTAGGTATTTAGTGTGTCTAAGCGCAATAGCTCTTTTGCCTGTACGTACCACTAAGGAGACACATTGGCTACATTTAAACGGTTCAAGGAATGAGGTTAGGAGGAGAGAAGGGGAGGGCTAATCCTTCTGTAGCCGGAAAGGTCGTTAATGGAAATGTTGCCTTTGTGCGCTGCAATTGTGTTGCCTTCGTGCACTGAACCAAAGCAAAAATGCGACTACAAAATGTTGTGCTTGACTTGTGCGCATGTTAAGTATGTTTCAACAAATATTTTTGCGCGGATGTTTTAACACTGAATCTGTTCCAAAAATTTTTGAAATTGCATGTGCGAAAATTATGACTGACAGTTACATAAGTAAATTGTGTGGGCATTAAGTCAACACAGAAAAAATGGGAAATTTGCTAACGAAAACAAAACGCCTATTTATGAAACAGATCTATCCGCCTTTCGGTGATACCTACGTGCTTATTTAGAATATTACGATTATTTGGGGAAATCTCGTGCCTTATCAGATCTGATCTATCATGTAATAAACACACAAATGCAGTGAACTGTTGAGGGCGAAATAAAAGAATTTTTTTACGTCCAGGAGGACTAGCAATGCTCTCAGCTGCTTCATGCTACAGAAACCTCGCTGGATTTTCAGGCTCTCTGTCATTTGAGGAACTGAGTAACGTGTCGTTGCGCCAATAGACGACACGGTCCACTGCTCTTGCCAAGCAAAAGAAAACTCTTTTGCCCTCACGCAATGTTTTGATTGTCACGAATTTTAAGTAATGAAGTTACATTCTTTAGTCGCTACGCATCTTCACCGCATGCACCAGGCCATAAAACGAGCTAAAAGGATCACAAGGTAACCTCGAAATTCAACAATTTGCGCATGGAGATACCACTTTGCATTTTAGTAGTGATTCTACTAAGGCTATTGTTTGCTGAGGAAACGACAGGTAAGAATACAAAACAAATGCGTTTTTCTTGAGGATTATGTGGTCGTTTTCCCTGGGAGTACTTGAAGCAGCTAGCGCGACTCAGTTAAAGCAGTACCATGTAGATGTCTATCCTTGTCGGCTCTTTGAATCACGGTCTCTCCGCGACTATCGTATTGGCCGGACCTAAATCAAAAGGGAGGCTGCTCCAGTCCATATCTCTATAGCTATCGTGACCTTTCATTTATATTTGATCTTGAAAGCTGTTTTACCGCTTCACTCTTCTAAACACTCTTAGCGTTTGATGTACAGACTGCTAAATACATGAAGGGCATTTGTCTACTACTGTTTCATCCCTTATATACCATCATCATGTGTTTTTGATATCTTGATATATATCACACGATATCTGAGTGTAAACGCACCGAATGCTCTTTCGTCAATCTTCATAGAACCACAGGTCACCCAAACTCTGGTCGGTTAATATAACGATTTGCACAAATAAGGAAAGGATAAATAAGAGATTGATATAAACTAATTGTACCACTTTTCTGCAGAATGCGGCAAGAGGCCCCCTATTCCAAGGGTGATTGGTGGCAAGGAAGCCATTCCTCATTCATGGCCTTGGCAGGCAGAGATTCAGAAGTATGGGGAGACAGATACGTGGGATCACAAGTGTGGAGCATCCTTGATTCATAGAGAGTGGATTGTCACTGCTGCCCATTGCCTGGCTTTCAATCCAGACCCAAGAATTTATAGGATCGTTCTAGGTTTGTGAATACGCGACATACTGATAAAATTCTATTAAGCCGGAGGAGAGCTTATTCAACTTGAGGTGGGGGAGGTGGAGGGGGACTTGATGGACAGATGCCCTTGTTTTGACTGATATTTGACTTTTGCATGTTGATACTCAATGCTATTGTGCCTTTCTTGCCTAACCTCAAATGTATTGAAAAGGCAGGATTAGTTTCATATAGTAGCTAGGTAACTACTTTATGTTGATGATGTTATGTTGTTGATGTTCTTGTTATGTTGTTGATGTCATGTTATGTTGATGATGTTAATATGACAACCAAATTTTGACAGCGAGCAGCTTGCGAGGTTTCTTAGTGCATAGGCCCCGTAATGCAGGTATTTTTTTCTGAGTTTTTGTTTTTATTTTTATTTAATTTTTTTTGTTTTCTTTCATGCATACATAATTATAGTGAAAGTTAGTCATTCTTTGTTTATTTCTTAGGAGAGCACGATCGTTTGCAAGAGGAGTCTACGAGGCAGTATTTCGATGTATCACAACTATACATACACGAAAGATATAACACAGATGCTGGCTATGGTCTTGACATGGCGCTTATCAGACTTTCCAGGCCAGCGGTCCTGAATAAAGAAGTCGGACTAGTCTGTCTTCCAAGACAGAGTCGGAAGGTTGCAGTCGGCAAGTTGTGTTACGTAACAGGTAATTGAACATTCATAGTGGAAAGTGGGCATTCATCACAGCTGGTTTTAGAAAGACCTCTGGAGGTAATGGTTTCTTTTGCTCTAAGTAATGTGTAGTCCACAGGTCAAGAACATGATTATCAGCTATGGGATGAGCAGATCTCTCAATGCAGCAGATATATTGAACATCCCCAAAACTTTCTTTGCGCTTAGTTGTAAATTAAATGAATTGGAGTTAATGTTTAGCGAAGAGTGGTTCATGTAGAATCAAAGCACTTTCAGTGAAGTGTCAATTCTTCTAAAAAACTTGGTGTTTTTAACTTTTGAACAGCTGCACAGCCCTCTTGTTAGCCACAGTTAGTTGGGGCTCCAGTTGCAAAACAGCAGTTTGTGTTCGATTCCCACTCCCACCATGGCCAACACTACATTTTCTTTCATAGTCAGCAAGGATCGAGAAGAAACCAACAAATAAATTATTCGAAAAAATAGGGAATGTTATTAACGTTCTTGTACTTGGATATTTGTGTCACATTTTATTATACCTGGGTGGGAGTGTTAGAGTTAGCTATGACAGATGTTAGCTGCAAAAAATACAAACATCTTCCTCCCCCTCTAAACTATGCCTGTGCTACTTGTTGTCATTGTTGCTGTTAATGTCATTGTCATTGTTATTGTCAATGTCATTGCCATTGTCATTGCAATTGTGATTGCCATTGCCATTGCCATATCCACTACCATTGCTATGGCCATTGTCATAGCCATTGCCATACACATTGTCATTGCCATTGCCATGGCCATTGTTGTATCCATTGCCATTACCAGTGCCTGTGCCATTGCCATATTCATTGCCAATGCTATTGCCATAGCTAGTGCCATTGCTATGACCATTGCTATTCTCATTTCCATTCTCATTGCAATATCCACTGCCATTGCCAGAGCCAGTGCCGTTGCCATTGCCATTTCCATTGTCATCACCATGGCTATTGTCATGGCCATTACCATATCCATTGCCATTGCCATTGTCATCGCCACTGCCAGTGTCAGTGCCATTCCCATTGCCAGCACCATATCCATTCCCATTGTCAGTGCATTGCCATTGTCATCACCATGGCCATTTTTATGGCCATTGCCATATCCATAAGCCAGAACTATAAACCAGTACCGTTGCCACTGCTACATATCCATTGCCACTGGCCATTGCGATTGCCAGAGCCATGGCCGTTGTCATCACCATGGACATTGCTATTGCCATTGCCAGTGCCATTGCCCTTTTTATTGCCATTGCCATTGTCATGTCCGTTTCCATTGTCATTGCAATTGTCATTGCCATTGCCATTGTCATTGTTTGATACCTAGGTTGGGGACTTTATGAGCCTGGAGGCGTCTCCAAAGCAGCAAAGCTTCAAGAAGTTAAAATGCCCATCGTAAGCCTTAAAAATTGTTCACAAGGAAACTCTTTCTTCCAACCCATCCATAGTGAATCGATGGTTTGCGCCGGCTTTGGCGGTACAAGTAACGTCAGTGGCTGTCATGGTGATAGCGGTGGGCCGCTTGTTTGTCAAGAAGATGGGAAATTTTTTCTTAGAGGTGCAGTGAGTTGGGGAATTCCGAGATGCCCTGCAGGAGAAACCTTTTCTGTTTTCGCCCGAATAAGTTATTTTGTTGATTGGATTGAGGATCGTATCAAGAACAGCAGCATGTATTAGGAAGTCGCACCGAGGCTTACAACCAACCCATGTATAATTGTCACAGATCTGCGACGAATGAAGAGATCTGTTACAGTCATTAACTAACCAGCTAAGAGAGATGTACCATAGAATCATGCAGTTGATGAGCTGGACGTATTCTTTCTCTTTGAATTCACGCTACCAACCTACGAAAGAACCACGTGAAAGCATAAATATATAACCCAGTATTTTTTGAACGTTAATATCTTATTTTACAGATTATACCTGCGAGGTGTATGACTTTTCTTATGAACCATGAACCTAGGGTTACCTTAACTTCAGCGCCGGTAACCTTAGCTGCCGTATAAACACGTCGATTAAAAAAAAGAAGAATTGGCAAGCCCTAGCCTTAAGGTAACCGTAGCACCCTAACTGCTTGAAAGCAGGGACTAAGATCTTCGAAAAGGTCAGCCCTGATACGTCGGGTCAGAGTTAATAAGACGCTTAATTCTAAAAATTGATTCCTGTTTCGATTGTGGTAAGTCTTGGCCAAGATCAATGAAGTAATTCAGGCTGATTTTTCTCCGCTTGTGTTTACCTTTTTTAGAGTGAACGAAGTAAAGGCTGGATAGACTTGTGGATGTTTGAGGCTTAATTTCCTATAGATGTATCACATGTAGGGTTCAAGAGGGAATTCTGCAGGTATATGTCTATAATAGCAACGCCTTGATATGTTGACGGCCTTTGGATGAACAATCTTTGAGCTTTAATCATTCTTAGACGTACTGTGTATCAAGAGTGGATGATCCTCTCTTGGGGGTAGCGTATGTAAACCTATAGTACTCCGAGAGTTTTGGCATTTTCTTTTAATTTCATAATATACTAAGGCAGATAACAAGAGTTCAGTCGATTTTTAACCTTCAGAGTTTTATAGATTTTTTTGTAACGAAGCAATGGTACTATTGCACCGTTTTCTCATGAATGATCCCCTTTAAATGTCTGACTGAAAGATGTCGATGTTTCGCTCATTCAGCATCTCGCACCACAGCCATCGTTTCCTCATCTTCAGTGTTAGAGGGGGCCAGCACCCCAAGTATGGCGAGAATCACCTGTAAGCACTTCATCGCTTCCACACCAACCCATGAAATGTGGCGTAAGATTATCTAAAACTCCGCAACGTTATAATATGTCCCTGGATATTGCTTCTGCAGCAGCTGACAACATTCTGACGCTTCTCAAATTTGATAATGACGTTTTAAGTCGATGTTCAAACCAACTAAAACGTTTCGAAGATTTTGAAAGTGATGCCATCAGGAAAGCTACTGCGTCTGAGAAAAGTGTTCGTGATTATTTTGCCTCCTTCGTTTCCGGCGTGTGTGCAATTTAGCTAATGTTTTGCTTGTGTTCGCTGCCTACAAGACTGAACTGATTTCGTGGCCTTGCAGCTGAGATGATATTAGCACGTGCGATGGCTGAAGTATCGGAAATATCTCTACACCTAAGAAATCATGTTTGAACATTGGAGAGTACACAGACACCTTGAACGAAGTCTGTGATATTCAGCCGTTACAGCTTCTGTAAACATGATTTCCTAAGTTAGTGTTACCTTTCGCAAAACGTCCCTGTAAATCGCAAAATAGTAATATTTTATTAGTCTCAAGCTTTTCCAAAACTTGATAATTACGGCCGTAACCGAAAGGACATAGTCAAGTGAAGTTTATAGGGTGGTTTACTCCATTCACTCATTCCAGTCTCTTTGACCCAGGGACCTTGCAGAGTAAGGAGCTCGGGGAAAGCCGCCCGCTCCTCACACTTTTGTGAGAAAAAGAAATAATTAAAAACAAAAAACAAAACAAAATTGGCAAATGAACAAACCAACCAATGGAGGAACGGAAAGACAGATGGATAGATCGATCGAATTTTTGAGAGTTAAAATCATGATCGCGAAATGTCTAAAATGATGTTTTCCGTGCTTTTGACTGGAATTTTCGCCATGACCCAATGAAATAAGTAATGGATAGATTTAGGAATACTCTTAGAAAATCTCCGCAGATTTCTTGTACATCTCTTTTCTCAGTGTTAAGTGCTAGTGAGCCTCTAAGTTCACGTACGTATCACTACGTAAGTATCACTGTGAGTTCGTTGTGTTTGTTGGTGTATTGTGTTTATACTTTTTCTCCAATATCGCCAAATGCAATAACAACAGAGTGTAACCAAAGTTGGTCTTTGTCATTGAGCACATGTCTGCATACAATGAAAGGCATACCAGTGTAGCCTATTATTAAAGGCAATTATATCACAACCATGGCTGATCAAATACCAAGTAAATTTATCTCTTCGTCCTTTTTTTTATGTGTTGAGTACTAAACCGATTAAAGGGAAAAATCCCATCTATGCTTCTTGTCGTTACGACGAATATATTTACACAAAGTATTCCCGACAATTATTTTTGTACGTGGGTGTTACCATAGCATAACAGTATCACAAAAAAGCAGAGTTAAAATTTGAAGTTATTTCATTTTACGGGATGAGATACCATATTTTTGTTCAATACAGCTCTAAATATTTGAACAGCTGGTTAGTCCTGGGGAAGCGGGGCTGAGATATCAAATATTGAAATATTATCACTCCTTAAATGGAAAACGTCACCGGCACGTTCATGGGCATTGTTTCTGTTTTTATCTGTGAACCTAACAACCAGAAAGCATTAACGAAAAAAAGAGTAAGATGCCGACCGAGAATTTTATAATATAATATTGCCCATAAAACACTCACACCTGAATATATACAAGATCGTGTTCTCAGCACTCGTTTCCAAAGTTTCAATTTCTTACCTTTGAACAACTGGCAAGGAACAAACACCTAGTAAAGAGCAATTAGGGTTTTCATTTTCCTGTGCTAACAAACTTGCAGCATAATAGGACTCGTGGTTAGGGGTTAAGGCATCAAACTAAACGTGTGTACCACGATGTGGTCTCTTGAGCTATTTGCTGTTGTATTCGCTGCCATAGCAGCCACAAAGGGCTAAGATCAAGATGTCTTTGCTTTGGTAAGACTGAATTCCCTTACATTGTCTTCAATACCAAATCAATGAGCCTAAAAGATGAGGGTCTCCCAGGGGTTTTGGGGAACAAGGGAACATGGCCAATTTGAATTGTACTGGGGAACAGGGAAACAAAGACAAAAGATCTCAGGGAACAAGGGAACATAAACTGTTTTAGGGATCAAAAAGCTGGGAGCAAGTTCGGAATTAATTTTGGGAACAAGGGAACACAAACCAATTTTTTACTTCAGTTAGGCCTCTAACTCACATGTAACTATACTATCAGTACCTGCACACCTCCTGAAATTCACTGAGACGAAAATAATTCAAAAATAAACTCACTGAGACAAAAATAATTCGTCGGTTAGCGATCTAAGTCATTTGGCTAAAATCTCATTATAGAAATACTTGAATCAGTTCCATTATCTATCGGTGTCTCGATCTGGTAACCATGATGTGGAACAAGCCATCCGTAACTTCCAAATCTTTGCTGGCCTCGAAGTTACCGGTCGCTTAGACGGAGCTACCATCAGGCAAATGAAGATGCCACGATGTGGTAACCCAGACGGAGAAGGAGACAGCAAGCGAATTCGACGTTACGCAACGAGCTCAAAGTGGAGGAAGAGTCATTTGACATACTACATACAGCATGGTCGAGATCTTAGCCGTGATGTCCAGGACCGCATATTTGCCAAGGCATTAAAGTACTGGGCTGATGTGTCGGGGCTGTCCTTCAGCCGAGTCAACCGTGCATATTCTGCTGACCTCAAAATCAGGTAATTTACCCGACCAAGGGCCCTTTCTAACAGTTGATCACGTTTTCGCAATTTTTTTTTTAAATAAACGCAAGTTTTATAATAATGCAGTTCGATGATTATGTTCATCAAGGCTTGAATAATACGTGCATAATTGCAAAGATTTGCATTTGGCGGGCGCTCAGCCTTGCCATCTGGCAAAGGATTTTTCTGCAATTATTTCCATTGCCAGATTAGCCTTGCTATTGGCAATAATTCCAGTTAAAGATTGAAAAACAAACCGATGGAAAGGAAAGAAAGAAATTTCAGACTCTTGAATTGCAAGGAAATGACATACAAAGTACAATGGACAATCACAATAAAACGAGACGAGATAACCAAGGTTTAGTAGTTCGCCACGCCTGTCAACCTATTTGAGCCATATTTCCTGAAAGTTTGCATGTTACCTAAGTTTAATTAAACGATTTTTCTGGAATTCCATTAGGCTGAGAAGACTCTATATCTCCCATTTTGCATTCCGATAACTCTAAAACTTTTAAGAAATCCTTTTCGTTGCCGAATCCTTATGTCGGAAGACGTCCAGACCAAACCTTCTCTTATGTTTCACTACTATCCCAATTTCAACTTAATATGCTTGCAGGTGTAAGTAAAGACTTTGCTTAATCTCTTTGTCTAATATTTCTCTATAGTTTTGGCACAAGACGCCACGGAGGCACTAGCGCTGAAAGAACATGCGGAAGTACATTTGATGGTAGAGGAAAGGTACTAGCGCACGCGTACTTTCCTTCAGACGGCCGGGCGCATTTTGACGAAGACGAAACTTTTACTGATGGGACATCCCGCGGTACAAACCTGCTCTGGGTTGCTACACACGAGTTTGGGCACTCGCTTGGACTCAAGCATTCCAGTGTGAAAGGTGCCATCATGTATCCATATTACACTGGCTATGTGCCCAACATGCGCCTTCACTCGGACGACATTAATGGAATTCGCTCACTTTACGGTAGGAAAACGGTAGTTTTAACGTACCATAAATAAGAAAGGCTTTGAAGGAGGCGAAAGATCTACTCTGCAATATTATCCGAGGCCGTGAGTATCTATCATGACCAAAGTTGAAAATTATAAGGTAATAGTAGTGTATTCTATGTAGAATACTTTCAAGTAAACAACACTACTTTGTTGTCCATTTGTTAATAGCAAAACTGTATGTAAGAACCTATACACAATAATTTCTGCACTGTACATAACTGAGAAAGGTCTAAGACCGAAACGTTTTTTGTTAATTTCAGTTTTTAGCTCTACTCCTCCACCTCCTGCGCAAGGGAAATTTTTAACCTATCTGTGGAGACAGCGTTGCAAGCCACTTGAAGTTTACTCTAGAAACTAGCGGGTCAAAAAAATTAGTGACCCTTCCGATAATCGACAAAGCTATAAAGTACAGTTATATTTATTGAGGTCTGGACTCCAGTCTGTGTATCCAATGATAATTACTTTATTTAAATGGTGTTTAGACGAGCCGGCAGGACCAACACACAGCGTCTGAAAATAAGTGAGGAGAATGCGCTGCCTTTGCTTAGACAACTGCAAATGGTTAGACCCTCCAGTCTTCTCGGATAAGGACGATAAACTGTAAACCCGTCTCACAACCATTGTTCGTAAATAAGTTTGTGGGACGTTGAAGAACCCACACACTGTTCGCAGGGAGTTTATGTGTGCAATCTCATGGTTGGTCGGGAAATGCTCGGAGATACAAGCCGCATAAGCTATTCTAAAATCCGAGGGTAAATAAAGCTATGATCATGATGATGATGATGATGATGATGATGACGACGACATGTAGGACGTCCGATTGGAGAACATACACAGGAAAAACTGCATGACGCTCATTTGTCAACTGACAATGCCCAATATCCTGGCCTTTGAATGAAAGTTCACTTTGTTTAACCTGGTCGCTTTTCTTGAGTAAATGTCGTTGTAAGAATAAGGGCAGCAATGATTTTGACAAATAAGGCAGTGAAGTTCACGTTAAAACCAATGCAGGTCAAATGCAACCCGGCCTCTAGCTATCGCAACAGGCCAGGTCTCAGAGCACACATCTCTTCACTCACTTTGCTTTGATATTCCGTTCACTGTGACTTTTGCTCTTTTGTTTAGGATCTGGCGGCGGCGGCGGCGGTGGAGGCAGCGGTGGGAATGGGGGTAATGGAGGTAACGTACACGAAGCTATTTTCCATGCAATAGGCTACGTTCGAATTGTAGAAGAACAAAAGAAGAGAGTTGAACAGGGCTTTAGGGTACGAAGACCACTGCGCTGTTAAATATTTTTGCAACTGGTTGTACCCTTATAAATTATAGTGAAAAGTTTCGTGACGTTCGCGGCCAGATACCGTTCTTTGCTTGCTAACTGTTAACTGTTAGCTAACTATTTTGACAGGGTGACAAAATAAAAATATATATATTAACGTATGATCCTTGCTGTTGCATCTTTTGCATGCAAGAAACAAACTACGTATCTTCTTGTGCACCACACTTAAATGCTCTGGGTGTTGCCGGAACATTTCCTTTGTTACCACTCTTAGTAAAAACTTCCTTGAGCGTAGGAAAAATTAGTATTTTATAACTTTGTTTTTTTTTTAAATGAAGCCGGAAAATTTCATAACCTTTATTATATATTCATTCAATTAAAAATATAAAAATTAATATTAGATTCTGTTTCTTTTTACAAACCCCGTCTTATGCTCGTCCTTACCTCGGTTTTTGCAATGCAGATTGTGCCGACAGAGACCGTCGTTGCGGTGGCTGGAAAGGGTATTGCAGAAGCAATCGTTATGTCAAAGAGCATTGTAAGAAAACGTGCAGATTTTGCTGAAAAGGAGGTTGGTGTGTAGATTGATTGAAAAGCTACGACGGATAATTCCGTTTTATTAAAACTTTTCCCAGGTTACAAACAAACAAAATCGGGTCGAGGTAAGCAGGCTGCCATGGTACGAAAGAATATTTCTTTTGGCCTTACAATATAATTGAGTCAAGAGTCGAACGTTAAATCCTCTTAAGTGTTACGGTAAAGCTGGAAAGTCGTGACTGACCGAATGCTATGGCTTGACTAAACGAGTGATGGCCTGACTGAGTCCCCCATGTCCTAATGAGAAATCTCAATGTTGTTAAAATGGTATTTAACGTTAGTTTCTTTCTCACTGCCAGGGATTTGTTACACTTCTACTGGTTCTTTTAACAACCACTGACAGAATCAAGCTTTGAGTTGCATAACGGATCCTAGATATAATTGCACCATTAAACGACTGTGATATAGAGTATTAGAATTTGTAGATGTCAGGCGTGCAGACAACCAAAATCTTGTGAACAAAGAGTTCGAGTTGATTTTTCTGGCCTGTTAGCGTGATTCTGTACTTCCCTTCAGGTCCTCCCCATGGGTCGTCCCAGAGGAAAGCGCAGGTAATAAAGTATAAAACAGCAGGGGTTCAGGGTTGAGAAGAGCCTGGGAAGGTTGTTGTTGTTGTTTTAATTTAAATAGGATATGAAGTGTGGATTGTAGATGAAGGGTATGAATGATCGTCCCACTTACCTAGGCAATTAAAAAGGCTAAGAAATTCGGGGCTTTACGACCTCCACGGCATACTGATGGAGAGGCATACATGAAGCCACACCTGACGGGAGGAGATCAATAGGCCATTTCCGAATTGCTGTTTGCCTCTGTTTCAAAGCGAGTCTTGGTGCTAAACCATTCAAATGATAATGAGTTTGATTTGCATGAAAATACAAAACTCATTTGGATTTGAATGGTTGTGCATCAGGACTCGTTTTGGAACCGAGGCAAACAGCAATTCGGAAATGGTCTATTAATTGTTCTCGCGAAAGGTCTTGAAGAAGACAATGAAATAGGGTCTAAAGGATAGTCGATATGAAGTACGGATTGTCGATGAAATAAAGAAATCATACTTGCACTTACCAAGGCAATAACAGCAATTTCAACTCAAGAAGGCTTCCTTTATTTCCTGATAAATACAATCCGCACGTCATATCTCGTATTTCAATCACTTCACATAGTCTCTTCAAGGAAACATTACAGTAAGCCCAAGAAATTGACCTACAACCATCAGCTAGGGTTTAATATCCAAGCCCGTGCAGAACCTCACCGTTATCACGGAGCTCGTGGATTCAAACTTCTCTATTTTCGGCCATTATGGCTCCGGGGTTCACCTTACCATTAAGCCCAAAAAGAGATAAAGATCACAAAATTTAAACCCCTTCAAATTCCATAAAAACAAGGTTTACAACTCCTATAAAGCAATTTTCTCACTGGTTTCACACCTCTAATTTACGTAAAACCAAGAAAACGATCTCTGGGAACGGTGAAGACAAAGTTTTCGCCATAAATGCAAAGCCACTGAAATTGGCCATTTTCGAGCATTTTGCTAAGGGGTTAACCTTACCATTTTGCCCAAAATGGGCCAAATTTGCAGCATTTCTAAAAGGTGTAAAATTCCATGAAAACGAGGTCGAATAGCCCTAAAATGCATTTTTCTCCAACAATTAAGGTCTCTAGTTTGATTTAAACCAACAAAACAATCCCTGCGAGCCTTGTAGGCAAAGTTTTGACCACAAATGCAAAGCCACTGAAATTGGCCATTTTCGAGCATTTTGCTAAGGGGTTAACCTTACCATTTTGCCCAAAATGGGCCAAATTTGCAGCATTTCTAAAAAGTGTAAAATTCCATGAAAACGAGGTCGAATAGCCCTAAAATGCATTTTTCTCCAACAATTAAGGTCTCTAGTTTGATTTAAACCAACAAAACAATCCCTGCGAGCCTTGTAGGCAAAGTTTTGACCACAAATGCAAAGCCACTGAAATTGGCCATTTTCGAGCATTTTGCTAAGGGGTTAACCTTACCATTTTGCCCAAAATGGGCCAAATTTGCAGCATTTCTAAAAAGTGTAAAATTCCATGAAAACGAGGTCGAATAGCCCTAAAATGCATTTTTCTCCAACAATTAAGGTCTCTAGTTTGATTTAAACCAACAAAACAATCCCTGCGAGCCTTGTAGGCAAAGTTTTGACCACAAATGCAAAGCCACTGAAATTGGCCATTTTCGAGCATTTTGCTAAGGGGTTAACCTTACCATTTTGCCCAAAATGGGCCAAATTTGCAGCATTTCTAAAAAGTGTAAAATTCCATGAAAACGAGGTCGAATAGCCCTAAAATGCATTTTTCTCCAACAATTAAGGTCTCTAGTTTGATTTAAACCAACAAAACAATCCCTGCGAGCCTTGTAGGCAAAGTTTTGACCACAAATGCAAAGCCACTGAAATTGGCCATTTTCGAGCATTTTGCTAAGGGGTTAACCTTACCATTTTGCCCAAAATGGGCCAAATTTGCAGCATTTCTAAAAAGTGTAAAATTCCATGAAAACGAGGTCGAATAGCCCTAAAATGCATTTTTCTCCAACAATTAAGGTCTCTAGTTTGATTTAAACCAACAAAACAATCCCTGCGAGCCTTGTAGGCAAAGTTTTGACCACAAATGCAAAGCCACTGAAATTGGCCATTTTCGAGCATTTTGCTAAGGGGTTAACCTTACCATTTTGCCCAAAATGGGCCAAATTTGCAGCATTTCTAAAAAGTGTAAAATTCCATGAAAACGAGGTCGAATAGCCCTAAAATGCATTTTTCTCCAACAATTAAGGTCTCTAGTTTGATTTAAACCAACAAAACAATCCCTGCGAGCCTTGTAGGCAAAGTTTTGACCACAAATGCAAAGCCACTGAAATTGGCCATTTTCGAGCATTTTGCTAAGGGGTTAACCTTACCATTTTGCCCAAAATGGGCCAAATTTGCAGCATTTCTAAAAAGTGTAAAATTCCATGAAAACGAGGTCGAATAGCCCTAAAATGCATTTTTCTCCAACAATTAAGGTCTCTAGTTTGATTTAAACCAACAAAACAATCCCTGCGAGCCTTGTAGGCAAAGTTTTGACCACAAATGCAAAGCCACTGAAATTGGCCATTTTCGAGCATTTTGCTAAGGGGTTAACCTTACCATTTTGCCCAAAATGGGCCAAATTTGCAGCATTTCCAAAAAGTGTAAAATTCCATGAAAACGAGGTCGAATAGCCCTAAAATGGACTTTTGTCCAACAATTAAGGTCTCTAGTTTGATTTAAGCCAACAAAACAATCCCTGCGAGCCTTGTAGGCAAAGTTTTGACCACAAATGCAAATCCAATGAAATTGGCCATTTTCGAGCATTTTGCTAAGGCGTTAACCTTACCATTTTGCCCAAAATGGACCAAATTTGCAG
This sequence comes from Astreopora myriophthalma, assembly GCA_014634185.1. Lineage (NCBI taxonomy): Eukaryota > Metazoa > Cnidaria > Anthozoa > Scleractinia > Acroporidae > Astreopora > Astreopora myriophthalma. Next base: position 706,528 of record BLFK01000191.1, read on the forward strand.
TATTTCTACAGTGTAAAATTCCATGAAAACGAGGTCGAATAGCCCTAAAATGAACATTTCTCCAACAATTAAGGTCTCTAGTTTGATTATAACCAGGAAGACAATCTCTGGGAACCTTACAGGCAAAGTTTTGGCCATAAATGCAAAGGCAGTGACATTGGCTATTTTCGGCTATTTTGCTAGGGGGTTAACCTTTCCATTTGACCCAAAATGAGCCAAAATTTGACATATTTTAATAAGTGTAAAATTCCATGGAAACGAGGTCTAATAACCCAATAATGGACTTTTCTGAAAGTTCTAGGGCCTCTGTTTTTGTTTAGACGAGGAAAACAGTATCCTGGAGCCCTGAGGGCAACGTTTTGGTTATGATGGGACGGAACTGAAATTCTTTTTGGCCATTTTGCTAAGGTGTTAACCTTATCATTTGGGCGAAAATGAGCCAAGACTTTGACCAACTTTTTAAGTGTAATATTCCTTGAAAGCGTTGTTAGCTAAGGAAAAAAGCTAGCTAATCTGGAATTTTCACGGTATCCATATTCTTTGGGATGGTTAATGTAAGTTCTTGTAAAGTTTCTCTTTGATGGCAATTTTTTTACGCCGTTCGTTGCGCTTGGTCCTTGGACTTACATTTTGGGGGTTTTCATCGTCTCGTGACAACACCTAAGGCGCGTTTTCAAACTCTTGTAGTTTTCGCCAAAAATGAAATACCTTGAAACTTGACCAAGTGGTCGGTGAAATCCAGTCCTCGATCCTTACAGGCAGCCGCTATGAAATACGTACAGTTTACACTGTCTCTATTGGTGCTTGAAGCTTTTGATCGTTAAAACAGCGGCGTATTTGAGAGGAATTATTAGCTCATTAAAAATAATATCTTAATTATTTCAGCCTTGTTTTCCAAGTATTGAGTAATTGCCATAATCTGCACAACCCATTGATTTAATATAGAAGTCTTGTCTGAAGCAGTGACTTACAGTCACCGTGGGTTTGTGGAGAACAGTGACGTTTATCTAGCCCAAATTTCTGGCTCTAGTATTGTTCCGTAACCAGGGTCAGAGGCAGCAGTGCATTGCCAGCACCAATGGTACACGAGCGACATGAAGTTGATCTGGAGTCATATCTTACAGTATGTCGGAAACATTTTTAGAGGTTGGCACGAATGCGATTGGTATGAAAATGGGCAACATTTCATGAAATTGTATCTTCACAGTGTGTAAATGTATAGTACTTCAAAACGAAATCATTTCACGTTTCCGATCTCTGTCTGTGATGATCGTCTATCTTAAAAAGACTTCTTTCAGGTTGTATTTTTGGGGTTTTTCTTTGAACCCTTTTAACCTTCCACGAGCTACAGCCATTAATGCATGCCGGGTCGGTATCATATCTGGAATGAGCTTTGGTGTTGTTTTTTCGAAAACGTTTTGGTCCCGAAACTGGTCTCTTAACACACTTTTAACATGGGAAACTTGTTGAAATTTTTCAAGCTTAAAAATGGTTTCGTTTTTATGATACATGGAAATCATGGCACCCGAAATCGACCCGAAAAAGTTTCGAGCCTTTCAAGAAACGCACAGGCGCCTTGGTTTACTTGGTGTACTCTGCTTTTCACCGCTTCACAAACACCAGCAAAAGGGACAAAAGGGTTATCTCAAGTTGGAGCCGCACGTGTGGACGTGATGAGACATTTGAAATGACGGCAGAAACGGTGACAGTAATAACTACAAAGGTGATACTGGGCTTTACAACAGATCTATCAAGCTGATACAAGGTTTGTCTTAGTAGCTGCACCAGGTAACAATGTGATTTGAAATTTGAAATGACTCAAGAACACTTAAAGCCATGGGGTGAAAAACAAAGAGCAGTTCAAAGTTACATCAAACTGTTGAAAAATTATGGAGACAGCTGCAACAGTTGTCATAATGATGTGAGATTTGAATTGGGAGCAAAAGGTAGCTTTTTGTCCTCTGAATATACAGGTTCAGCCATCAACTGACATATTTGGATAGAATCCAACATTGGCTAAGATCCCATGTGATTGTTGTAGGTTATAAGGCGGTTCTAAATCACGTTCTGACATAAGATTTGATTCCAACATTATTATTATCAACATTATCATTATCATTGTCAATGTCACTGTCACTGTCGTTGTCATTGTTATTATCATTATCATTATCATTATCATAGTACTATAGTGGTAGTATGAAATAAAAAAGCTGACAGAAAAAAACAATATCTTAACAAAACCTACACGGCAGCTTTTTACAGCTCAAATAACAGAGTATTTTAACGTTCCTGAAGCTCTTCTACTGTCTCGTGTTTTTCACACAGAATTGAGAACAGCTGGATAGTAGTTCTTCATGTTCTCCCTCCTCTCCCGAACCTCGAACAAGAAACTCCCATGGCTTTTTGTGACTCTATGTTTGTCCAGTGTTTCCATGTTCCAAATACACTTCCAAACTCGGGAAACAGCAACAAGTATTTAGCTGCACCAAGGGCAGAACATGATAGCTGTATGTTCAGCTCATTTTAAAAATACAATACACAAGCTGTTGATTCAGGCGTTTCACTTTAGTACTTCGGTTTCTTTGGGTGACAAAGCAAACTAAAAGTGAAATTTCCAACGCCGAGCACTCCACCATAAAAGAGCGGTACAGTTGTGGGTAGAATCACTTTAAACCTGTTGTCTGTAGACTAGTGACTAGTTCAATCATGACCTTCCTCACTGTTTGTGTCCTCGTGGCATTGCTCTTCAGAGGTGCCGTTTGCTATGACGACCAAACCATGGCACTGGTAGGTTTTCTAATCGATTCATGATAAAGTATGAGCTCTTTAATTGGCAAGAACATTGTCAAGATACGGTTAATCACTACATTCGTTCAAGTCAAAACTGTGTTAGACTCACTATACTTTAGGGTACTGTGAAAGAAACAAGAAAAACATTCAAGACTATGTCATTAAATCTTAATACAAAACGGAAACTATGAAAACTTTTCACAATTTCTTTGAAACAGAGTCGTGATCAATACATTTTCAACTTTGCCTTCTGTACAAAAACTAGGCAGCACTATTGCTTCGATTGACGCTAAAAATAGCTTGACAATGTTTAAATGTTCTTATCATTAAAGGGGCTATGTCACCGTATTTGGTGGTGATTCGAACAAATCTTTTGTTAATTACGATTCTTGAACTCCAAAATGGTAACATGAAGTTCCTTTATTTATAAGAAAATCCTTTTTCCATGACAAAAAAGATGACTCTGAGCATAAATGAACATTATCCAGGCAAAACATGTAACTTGAAAGACGTCGGGCCGGCTTTTTTTTTTAGATTGCCTAAATGCGATCCGTTTCAATCTCGTCCTTTTCTGCCCATCCGTACTCCTCCTCGGGTTTGTTATATTTCTTTTATGATGTTTCAATGGTTATTGAGATTTTTTTTTGTTGTTATGGGCATCTGTCTGGTGTGTCATGAAATTGTCTCGAGATAGCCTCTTTAAACTGCCCAACTTGCTGACGCTTACTATAGTAAACTGTCCTTGTTAGAAAATTAACGCGAATCATTTTAAATATCCATCTCTGGATAAATTGGTCAGCCCTCGAATGATTCAATACTTATGAATTTATGTATTTGCCGATTATGCTACTTTTTATCTCTTAGAAATATCTCAACCGGTACGGATACATATCAATGACGCGAAGTGGTAATCACGATGTGCCAACTGCCATTCGAAACTTTCAAGAGTTCTTCGGCCTTAAGGTCAGCGGCATCCTGGATGCCTCAACCGTCGCCCTTATGAAAAAATCTCGATGTGGTGTTCCAGACACGAGTGGCGGTGGCACACGCAAGGGGCGATATGCGACACGGGGAAGATGGTCGAAGACCCATTTAACATATTATATCCAGCCCGGGGAGGATCTCCCCCATGTAAGTGATGTTATCGAGCGTGTGTGAAGTCTGCATTTTCTAAATCGTTCATTCATTCAAAAGAGAAGCTGACGCCAATGGTCTTGAATTCGAAAGACCTTTCAAAGTTCGACAGGGAGAGGGTTCCGTTGTATGATACTTCTAGGATAGAAGGGCAACTTGTGAGAAGTAGTGCTTGTAGATATTGGGATCAATGACTGACTGCGTGCGTCTGCTTCTGTGTTGCATCTGAGCGATCGTGTTAGTGATTTCCCACAACATGCTTACGGCATCTTTCATGTTTGTAATTCGAAGGATCAGCAAAGGCAGATCTTTCGTGAGGCGCTGCAGTTTTGGGCTGACGTTTCTTGTCTGACCTTCAGCGAGGTTGGCAGTGCAAGTGATGCTGACCTCAAAATCAGGCAAGTCACCGTATTAGTTGTTGTCGAATAAGATTCGCACAGGTGGCCATTCTGTGCCACAATCTAAGGAAACCAAAATACTTTCTACCAGCGTATCTACCATATTGGATGATTCTTTACCGTTCACAATTTGCTCTTTTCTTAGAAGTTCTTGATATTGTTTGCCATCATCGTTCTTCTTCTTCTTCCTTCTTCTTAATTCTATGTTTCTTATTCTTCTTTTTCGCCTTTCTATTATTATTATTATTATTATTATTATTATTATTATTATTATTATTATCATCATTATAATCATCCTCGTCATTATGATTATCGGTATTGGTACCGGTATCAGCATCATTGATTATCAGTATCAGTATTGGAGGGACTGTCATCCGTTATCCAACGGCCATGTCTCTTGCAGAGGAAATAATTATTGCCACAATAACGTGTCCAGCTTCCTTTTGTTGCTCTCCCCTAGCTTTGGTAGATACAGTCACAGTGGAACCAATGTGGAGAACGTTTGCCCTTATCCATTCGATGGGTCCGCAGGAACCTTGGCGCATGCCTATTTCCCACAAGATGGACGTGCCCATTTTGATGAGGATGAAAGGTTTACCCACGGTACGTCCGACGGAGTCAATCTGCTGTGGGTGGCCGTGCACGAGTTTGGACATTCTTTGGGACTGGAGCACACTAACACCAAAGGCGCCATAATGTATCCTTTTTACACCGGCTACGTCCCAGACATGAAGCTGCATTCGGATGATATCGCTGGGATACAGTCTTTGTACGGTAAGCGTGTTTACCACCTCATATCATAGTAATACCACATTGTCGTTAAAATTGTCAATCAAAATCGACAGTCATGCTATCTGACCGAACTTTGGCATGGGTCTTTGCCATGTATCACGCCTTGTATGTGACTGCTGCAGTGTATGAGTTCTTAGGCTCTCGGGTTCCTAGGCTATCGGGTTGTCAGTGATTATTTTCTTATGTCTTGGCCAACTCGTATGTGTGTCATGTTTTGCGTAATCCTTAGACGTAATTTGTTGATATTTTTTGCCCTCAGGGTCATGCATGTAATAATTGTATGTTTCATCTTACATGCGTCCCCTAGATGAGCCATTGGAAGCTCTTGGGATAAATGTATTTAAATATTGTTTGAATAAAAAAAATAATAAAGAAAGAAAAAAGAAATTTAAAAAAATAATTTCTTCCCATTGCTGGTTTTCACATGACGTCACAAAAGTCTAAGAAATTACTCAGAGTTTGAATTTTTATCTTCATCAGGCTTGACAGGAGCTTCCTTGAAAATGATTCAGTTTTAATTTTCAAAGAAAGGTGTTAGCCGAGGATCGAGTCATGTGCATCTTTTGTCTGTGCGAATTTTTTGCTACTTTTTCTTCACCGGTCAAAGCACATTCCAGGCCCAGTAGTTCGACGCATGCGCACGGCTAGTGCTAACCCGTATAAACACCATGACAACCTCTAGGTTTTAATCGAACTTAACAAGTGTTACCGCGCACTAACCCTGCTTCAAACAAACACGGCTCAGATGTTTCCACTCCTTTCCGGCTGCCATATTGGCCGAATCGCCTATTGCTCGAGTGAAACTTGTTCACAAACGTTTTCTCGGGAAATATAATGCATGTCCTTATTTAGAACACGAAGTATTATTTAAGCTTGAAGAAAAGAGGAAAAACAAACGAGTGAGCAATATTGATAATTTTCTAGAACGCAAGGAGGGTGAATAACAGTCTTTCTAGGTTTCTTTTTCTGCCTCACCTGGTGGTAGTCGCTGGCTCCATAATTCGTCCTAAAACGCACTGCATGAATTCCTCAACTAATTGTTATGTGTGTTTTTTGTTCCTCAGGCAGTAACACCAACGTCCCAAATCCTGAAACGACTACAACGACTCCACCGACTCCAACGACTCCAGGCAAAGCAATATTTAAACTCCATTTCCAACAACCAAGCTGGGAGCCCGTTTCTCGAAAGTCCCGAAAAGTTTATTGGCCCGAAAAGGGATTTGCAAGAGTACAATCTACTTATTCTGAAAATCTGGTCCGTTAACATGCTTTCAAGACAGGAAAAAAGTAAACCAACTGCAAAGTTTCATGGCTTAAAACGTCTTCGTTTTCAAGATAGGGAGGGAATTATGGCACCCGAAATACGCCCGAAAAGTTTCGGGGCTTTCGAGAAACGGGGTCCTGGAAGGAAAAGAGAGTTAGTTCTAAATTGGCCCTACTATCAAATGTTACAGCTGATACACTGCTGACATACTCCATACACCAGCCATAAGCCATCACGTAGATTTTTCGATTCTGCCGTAGAGATGTCTTCTCCCTTCCTTCCCGATTTGAGATATGCAACCGTGTTTACATACTCTTATCTAAACACACCTATTGACCAATGAAAGCGCGCGTACTATCCTAAATATTTCATAAGATATGATTGTGAACTGCAAGCCTGCAAATTGCGCTACAAAGCAGTCTGTAGCTAGAAGTCCTCCACAAAGTGACGAAAAGAGCGTTTGAATATGTCCCCATAGAAAATGTGCAAATGAGTTATAAAATGCTACGTGTTCATTACGTAGTTATGACAATGTTAACCCTCTTGTGCAGTGAGATCGAAGCCGTAGCAATCTTGGGCCATCTTAGGCCAAAGGCAAAAGTTATGACTGGTGCAAAATATTGTGATATCACACGAATTTTGATCGGTTATGTGTTGTGAGATGAACGTTTCGATTGGCTGGTAGGAAATATGATTGTCCAGAGCGTGTATTAAGAAAATCTATTTCAATCAAGAAGTAAATCAACAACATTTTCCTTCATTTGCCGAATTATTCTTGAGAAATATTTTATAAAAGCAATACAGGACTTTTTTTTTTCGTGTTTACATAGCCACATCTAAACACGAGGAGGGCCTCGTGTTTAAATGAGGCTATGTAAACACCGAAAAAGTCCTCTATTGCTTAATTAACGGTCAGTAGAATACAGCACAGTACTTAGTACCAACTGTTGGCCTAACCGATTGGTGGTCTCATTGACCACGAGACACACTTGCATTTATCTGGTGCATTGTTTAATACAGTTTCTTTTTGTGTTTATGTCTTTGATACAGCGGTATGTGAAGATAGACTGGAAAGGTGCAAAACCTTCGATCAAAACTACTGCAACCAGTACCCTGAGGCCAACAAGTATTGGTGTGCCAAGTCATGCTTCAATTGTAAGATTCAGTATTATTATCATATGTTGTAAAAAGGCAATGCACGAGATAGTAAAAAGAGGTTTAAAGTAAAGCAGACCATCAATTTAAACACACATACTCGCATACCAATAGACCTTATTCGTATTCTCAGTATTGCACTGGAACGAGCATACAATGGAGGCTCATGCGGGGAAAATAATTTGCATCTGAAAAGATTCACCCGCATCAGCCTCTACTCCATGCTCGCTTCAGTGCCACTGTGAGAATACGAATATTGTCTATTAGCAGAGGCAACTTGGATATCACAATTTTTTATTTTCCGCTGTATTAAGAGCATGGACCGAATTCATAAATGGCGGCTAATAAACTATTCCTTTCTCTTTATGGTAAGTGCCCTAACTGTGTTTTCCGTGATTAGTTTTGGGTGGTTTGACTTCCTACCACCTTAATTATTTATTCTGAATCGTCCATGTGGCAGTTGGTGCTTGGATGTGTATGTTGTAGGTAAAATGTATCAGTTTGAATCCGTGATTACTATGGTTAAATCTGTTTTGGCGTACGTTTAACCTGGGAGTAGATTTTACCTAGAGCAGTGAAACGTTGTTGGACCGCACTCGCAAACGCAGAGCTACCGAAACAAATGTAAGTGTGTTTGGGCCGACTTACACGGTACAACTTTTGCTTACAACTGTCGTATGCGATTTCCTCTGCGCGCGCTGCTTGCATCGCGTAAAAAATCGTGTACAACTCTCGCTATTGAACACAGACTGTGTCGTAGAGTTTTAAAACATGTTTTAAAATCCTATGACATTTTTTGTGACGTACACGACAGTCGTAAGCGAGTTGCAGGTTTGATTTACACGAAACAATTCGTGTAGAAGGCCTGTCGTAAGCTTGTTGCATGCAACAGTGTCGTACCGGAGAAATTGGCCCTTTGGAAGAAAAAGGGTGCAGACGTTGGGGAGTGAAAGAAGTTGTCGCAACCATGCATAACTTGAGTGTTTTTGTGACGAAGCAATACCACTTTCTGAACTTTAACATGAACTTGCGGTAAAACGGAAGTTTCAGCGGATAGAATGCTTCAGTCACGCAAAATTGTATTCAACTTCCAACGCTATAACATATGTCCAGAGAGCTTTCGTCCCTCGTTGTGATGTTAATACATAAACTGCCCTCTCTTTGCAGGTAACATCTAAGATGACCTGGGCCACAATGCCGCCTGTTTTCTCCTATGGCGCAGTTCACGAACATTTAATGCTTGTTAAAGTACACATGCTGTAAAATTGATGAACCGAGAAGAATAAAGGAAACATAAAATGCCGGGTAAACGAATGCTTTGCTGGTGCTTAATTAGTATTAATTCGTATAACTGGATAACAGCTGCTGAGTTTATAAGGTAAGCGAGCCACCATGGAGAGATTACGAAAGCCCAAACGCCAAGCTAGCCCTAGAAAAGTTATCCTTTGCGTCTCTATTCGTTAGTCTAATGATATTATCAGCTCAGATAGAAGTAAATCGTAGGGCTTTACCTCCAACCGACGCAGGGCAACGGAAATTCTTCGCGTGATTGATTTTCGTTAGAAAGGTCATTTCCGAGTTCGCGTCAGCCTCTTTTTCAAAGCGAGTCTAAGTGCAATAGTTTTGTGATGGTAATTAGAGGTACTTTGCATATGAATGAAGTCAACTCGGAAAGGGCCTATTGGATAGACCTTATTCATAGATGGCACCTGTTTTATTCTTCTTTTGATAATGTGCAAATTAGCCTACCCAGCCTCATTTTAGAGCAAGAATTCCTTTCAATTCACTGTATGGTATCGAGACTTGGTAGGCTAATTTGCACTTGGACAAAAGAATTATAAATTGACCGCCATTTATGAATAAGGTCTATATGCGTACCCATAATTAGAGCGGTTTTCTATTGACTGTCGTAAAACATAAACCAGATTAACAGGCCATTTCCATGATGGCATTTTACTACCAAGATCAGAATGCATTGAGTGGCTTCTATTGTCTGGCGAATGTTACCAGCTGACTCGTTATTCCATGGAGAGTAAAAAAATCTGCATAAGAAAGCATTTTTGTAAAGCATCCTGGTCTTGGTAATGAAACGACGCCATCATACAAATGGCGTATCATTCCAACCAATCACAAGTGTCGCAAACAGCGTGATGAGCCAATCAGAATTCCAAGCAATTACATGCAAATTGCTCAAAGCGCGGTAAAATGCTTCCGTCCAAGTCGTAATTGTTTTTGCTTTTGCTTCGCATTGGTTGAAAACCTGGCACGAGATGTTTGAAGCCAATCAGCAAGTTAGCGATCGAAATCACGTGACTATGTACTTTCGACAGTCATTTGTAAACCGCTTTATATGGAGCGATCTGTTTCCACTTTTCCCCTCATTAGCATATGCTTATCATTCTCCGATCAAGCTGTTAAAATAATACTCTGAATAGCGGACGAGCATAGCAATATTAGTAATTTCCGAAAATTTGACCCCGATATACTGAATAGTTTCGGAGAAATTCTCTTTTAAAAACTCGAAATTTACAATGAATGTATGTCTCATTACGATTGTTGCCACCTACCAATTTTGCAGTTTTTGATAACTATCGCGCGGAAGGTCGTGGGTTCGAACCTCAGCCGGACCATCACTCAGGGTCTTTAAACAACTGAGGAGAAAGTGCTGCCTTTGCAATGACATCTGCAAATGGTTAGACTGTCTAGTCTTCTCGGATAAGGACGATAAACCGTAGGTCCCGTCTCACAACCCTGGTTCGTAAATAACTCCGTAGGACGTTAAAGAACCCACACACTGTTCGCAAAGAGTAGGGGACGTTGATCCCGCTGTTGTGGTCTCCGGCCTTGGAAAGTGTACACTATCAATTGGGGCGAAAGCTCTGTTGTGTGGCCCCCCCCCCCACATGCTTTGGTGGTGAAACTTAAATAAATAAACCACGAGCCGGCATTTAAGAGCGCAGAACTCACAGCATTATCGTTTCCTTAGACTATTGATATTTATTTAGGACGCTTTGTACAATGTATCAGGATGCTTTCGATTGGGAAATTTGAAGTCCTGATCTTCGGATTTCCAGTCGAACACACTATCCGAAAACGGTTTTCGCCGCGGATTTCATTAATTGAAATCCTTCCCCAACACAGATTTCGATTAACAAAATTCGCGTCCTCCCACCGGCTAAAACAAACAAAAACAGTTGATTTTACCCTTTCCTACAGCTTTGACATTAATAAAATACTTTTACTTAAAAGATTGCCTGTCGCAAGTTTCTTTTCTTGTTGTCTTATTATTTTTCAATATTGCTGTTGAAATAAAACAAAAACAAATACAAACAGAAAAACTCTGTCGAGTTATCATTTTCTAAAACCATCTATATTTGGAACAGCTTTCTGCCCGGCTAACGAACCTTAGCCAATCAGGGTGCAACATTTCCGCTAACGGCACTTATAATCCATCAAATATTTTCGTTCGCGCGCGATTGGTCTAAACACGTCACGTGACCGAATATTCCCCAGCTAAAACTGGGGAATATCCGGGAACATTCCCCAATTTACTAAACTGCGGGCGTTGCGAAAACGATTTAAAGGATAATAAACACAACAGCCTCCATTTGACGCGAAAATATGCCAGGATATTTGTCCTTGGACATTATCTGTTCCTCGAAGCTCAAAGCTCAAACTGTTCGCTTCTCGGAAGAGATAATGTCCGCGGACAAATATCCTAGCATATTTTCGCGTCAAATGGAGGCTATTGTTTATATATGCATACATTATTTTATTGTCTTACGCCAAATATGAATCAAAAGGTAACGGCAATTCTCACAAAACGAACACTAGAAAAAGGGGTACAATTAAGTTGTTCACTCCTATCCCAGTTATGCGCTCCAGGCATTGAAGTCGAAAAGAAATACATTGATATTGACTCATTTCTATATTTTCTCCTATTTTCTTGTTACCTTCGTAACGAAAGTTGAGGAGCGTGCACAATACAAGTTTCAAACCTGGTTGAATATATAGCAAGGTTACAATTGCGTTGAGTGTTTCGATTTCTCGAAAATGCTTTTTGTAGATGAATGCAATTTCTCAGTCATGGTTCTCGCAAAAGTGGCGCTGCTCTCGCTACTGCTAATAAGGGGCACCGTTTGTGAGGTAGAGCCAGAGGAAGAGGAGTTTGCTAGGGTAAGCCGGTATAATAACAAGTTATTTTTTATATCATTTAATGGACGGAGAATTACTTTTGTATAAGGTATCGCGTACAGAAGAGATTGATTCTGGAGAGATTTCACATCCGTAGACATATAAATCGATGATGCAATGTCTAAATACATATTTAAAGCTATGGGATGTTTGAATTTGATATCTACGCAAACACGATGCACAAGTTATTTTAAGACTGAAAAGGCTGTTTTGATACTAAACCCGCAGAGCGAGACTCTGTTTTATTCTTTACACAACGCATAGTAATAAAAGAAAGAGCGGAGAAAAAAAAAGAGATCTTGAAACTAATTCAATAGGAACACTATGTAGCTGATGTACCTAGTAAAACCTTAAACTGCTGACTAAGGCCACTTTGTAGTTGATGTGCCTCTTAATATATATTTCTGAATGATTATTTGATTAAAATAGAAGAAACAGAACACGATCGAGATAAAACAATTAGTAAGTGATATATGCCAAGTATCTGTCAGCTTGTGGTCTTGTTTGGCTTAAGAAGTTTAATTTAATTAGGCGAACATTATGGAAATTTAATGCCGCTGTGGTGAATAGTTTGTGAAAACTTTGTACTGGTTAAAGGCGTTCGAATTCTTTTAATTAGCACGATATATTTGCCCGTTCTCAACATCATGTCTAAACGGGATCTCAACTGAAGAGACCCTAATCCTACCGAAAAAGCTCGTGGACTATCACGAGCAGGTTCACAAATTACGTAACAAAGAACGCACCCTGAGTAGGAGGTATCCCTCTCTTTGTCTCAGATAATATTTAGTCGTCTGTAATGTTCTTTCCCCGAAAGAGCCATCATCTTATTCGCAATATCCTGTATAAGGAATATCAATACAATCTAAGCAGTTAGGAAAGTTGACTACAGAGGCCGTTTGCGGGATGGCGTGATTTACTAACGAGACTGGCAGAGTGAGACTTTGAACGGCTTTTATTGTTAGGCAAAATTCACCAATTGTCTGCTTATTCCCTGCAGAGTAGAAAAATCTGAATAAGAAAGTGTTATGACAAAGCACTCTTGTGTTGGCAGGAAATTGACGCCATCACGCAATATCAGTCGCATATTACTATCAACTCCATTGGCATAGAACTATTTGACCTTAGTTGAAAACATAACCACTGTTTTTCACAGTTGTAATCGATCAATTCCCATCCTCGAAACAAACGGTGTACTTGGCAACGGAAGAAGGACATTATTTGTGGGTTTTCGTTAGTATGAAGCCTTCTACTAGCTTGTGAAGAGGACTATAAAATGCCGTGACCGGAAGGTGTTTTTTTATGCACAGTAGAATAGAAGGCCAGTTTCTCTCATCCCCAGCATATTTGCACTTTGAACTTCTAACTGAATGACAGTGGTTTGTGTTGGGAAATTTGACATTTGTCGCTATTTTTAATTATTTTATTGATATGATTCATCGAACAGAAAATTAGGTCAGTAAAGGAGGTATGACATCCGTAAATTGGAATCTTCTCAAGTCGTTGTACGTGTTGTTGTTTAAATTTATACCTGGTTTCAAATGCCGGATTTTTTTATATAGTTTCTTTTTTATATTTCATTGTCCTAGATTATGGTAATTAATGTAAGGCAATGGCGAACAAAAGTTAAACTGGTTTAAAAGGTTTCAAACCAGGAAAAAATAGAAAGCTATGGAAAGTTCTCAATTTTTCAATTTTTCTCAATTTTCAATTTTTTTTCAAGTTTTTTCGTCATAAACGAACATTTGCCTTTCCGAAAGTTAAAACTGAAAGAGCAAAGAGATCTTTCATAATCGCTTGTAGCCTTAATTTCGACAATTAATTTTAAATCATGAATAATTATGAATAGTAATAATGTAATGTATATAGGAATTTTTGTATAGTTTTTACCTTTCTATCTCATATATCTATTTTGTATAATACGTAATTCAGCCTTTAGGCTGCTATGTATTATTGATTAATAAACATCATCATCATCATCGTCATCATCAATTTATTTCGTTTTTTATTTCGTTGTTGGGTTGAGTTTGTTGGTTTCTCTACTCTGCTTCGAGAGGTTTTTCTCCGGGTTCTCCGGTTTTTCCCTCTCCACAACCTCTCCAAAACCAACATTTGATTTAATTTGTTCTGATTTCAGTTGATTTGTAGTCTCCCCAATTAGTAGAGCACTCGTGCTCGGCTATAACCTGAGACTTAAATAAAGTTATTATTATTATTATTATTATTATTATTGCTATTATTATTATCAATTTTATTTCACTCTTGATCTTTTTAGAATGTTGTATACATTATCTTAGTTGTTATTAAAGTTGGATTATTAAAATTCATTTTAAAAATTATTATTTTTATTATAATTATTATTATTATTATTAAACATCATCATCATCAATTAATTTCGTTTTGCACACCTTCTTTTCAATTTATTTCAAGGAATATTTGGAGAAGTATCAGTATCTGCCGCCTGCCAACAACAGCAGCACCAGGAACGTAACATTTGCCATCGAGGGCTTTCAAAGATTCTTTAATCTCTCCGTAACTGGCGAACTTAACAACGAGACCTTGGAAGTGATGAACAAGCCTCGCTGTGGAGACCCGGATGTTGGCACTGATGGAACGCGCGTTCGAGTTAAACGGTACTCAATCAGGGGAAAGTGGCCCAAGACGACTTTTAAGTATTACTTATCGTATGGAAATGATTTATCAAGGACAGACCAAGCACGAATCATAAAAAGAGCTTTTAAATACTGGAGTGACGTATGTCCGACGCTGAACTTTACCAGAACCGATGACAGCTTAAATACTGACATAAAAATCAGGTGAGTGTGGTTCACCGTAAAAGGCAATTGCCTAGACGAACCTTTGCTCACGTTTTTATTTACATTCTGCCTAATCTGGCAGCCTAATTTTATTCCTTCCCCCTTCACTTTTATAACACGTTCTTTATTCGATCTAACGGTATTCATTTTGCCATTTTTTAGTTTTGGATCACATCGACATTATGGAATCCCAAACGAAGGATCATGTCCCGTCCCTTTCGATGGCCCTGGAAGAGCCATCGCGCATGCGTTTTTACCGACTCGACACAGATCCTTTTGGGGAAGAATTCATTTTGACGAATCTGAGACCTTCACTGAGCTAGGCAGCAACCCGCGGTCATCGGGCAGGACGACTCGGAGCCTTATCTACGCTGCCGTTCATGAGATTGGTCACACTTTGGGCCTTGGGCACTCTAACATCCGAGCATCAGTAATGTTTCCGTTGGCAAAGATAGGAAGACCCGTGCTGCACAATGACGATATCAATGGGATCAAGTCCCTATATAGTCCAGCGGTAACTCCCGTGGTACGTCATTTGAATTACCGTATATTCAGTCTCTTGGAGTCATTTGCAACCCATCCCAAATTTCCTTGGGACTACTTCACTTGATATTGAAAATATCGAGAACAAACTTTGATAGAAAGTACGATAAATTTATTCTGCAAAGTGACTGCTACAGTTGGGAATTTCTGCTTAGAGCAGGGTTGGTCTAGTGCTGAGAACACACGCTGTGGTCAGACTTTTGAAGACTTTAAATACTTTTGTGGCGCGCATGGACACCCTACTCTTGTTTCATTGGTTTAATTTCAATGACGCGCGGCGTCATTGCTTAATTTCCATTTTCAATTTCAGCTGACGCAATGTATTCGTCGCGCAAAAATAAATCCCTGGGAATTTTTTTCTAAGGAACTTCGGTTTTGCGTGGGCTTCATTGAGATTTTTTCAGGACTTCGTGGACATTGTCGGAAATCGGAAAATCACCCAAACACTCGCTGGCCTTCCACCAATGACTTCCCGGACTCTGCGTCATATATGGGTTGAGTTTGTTGTTGGTCCTCTGCTCTGTTCCCAGAGGTCCTTCTCTAGATGCTCCGGTTTTCCTCTCTCCTCCAAAACCACAGTTGAAAGCTGTAGCAAAGCGTACCTCACTAAGCCGCGCAGCAAGTTGTGTTATCAACCTGACTTTTTCCTGTTGTTTGTTACAGGATGATCGATGAGATGCTACGGTTTGGAGGCCAACTTTTCGGAAACATAAGGCAGCTTGGAGAGAATGGGTGTAAACTACATACATTTTCATAATTACTATTCAGCTCTGCTTATGACAAGCTCGACGTTTATCGCGAAGGTGAACTTCAGCCATCTTAAACCGGGGAACCGATCTTAAATCAGTCAGCTGAGCTTTTAGATTGGGTTAAACGCCGAATATTTCATGTGAAGAATTGGTTGAATTTAGTTCGGCTCGTGAAAAGTACGGCGCTTAACGTGGGCCCAAATGACAAAAGGTGGAAGTATTCGATGCGGTCAGTATAAAACGCCGACTGCGGACTGCGGACCCGGACTGCGGACCGGGTATAAAACGCGGACTAGGTATAAAACGCGGACTGCGGACCGGGTATAAAACGCGGACCAGGTATAAAATGCGGACTGAATACAAAACACTGTGAAAAAAAGCATAGCGCAACGAAATAGCCATAGGCTGACGACATGAATTGAAATGGTGGAAATAATGTTTCCTGCCAAAATTGCCACGTGCATAATTGTCACGTGGAATGTGACCTGTGTTTTAGACCCGCCGATTGAGTTATCACCATAGCATTAACATTGTGGTGCTATAAGACACGGATTTTTCTAGGCTGCTCAAAACGGCGATCAATAGCGCAAGGCTTTAGTTGAAATTGCAAAACGTTTCTATGTTTTATTTATAAGGCCTCAGTTGTTCAAAAGGTTCCATTGGAGAGCGCAATTGGTATCGCTATGATTTATCCGGCGGATAGCGTTATCCATCTTTTGAACAACTGTAGCCAGAGGTAATAAACGAAAGGAATTTATGGAATCCTTCGCTGGTCACCGGCTTTATGTTTAGAAATCGAGACATTTGAAACACTTTAGTGGGATATGCTATTTAGACAGGGGTCTATTTACTTGTTCGCAAATAAATGTTCTAAACACTTTAGTGGGATATGCTATTTAGACAGGGGTCTATTTACTTGTTCGCAAATAAATGTTCTGTTGCGATTGATACAACTTTTTGTTCATCTCAGTGTCGCTCGGGTCTGTCTGGAAACAGCATTCGATCAAGAGAACAACTGTTATAGTACATGTCCTTATTTACCCGTACACATTACCGACTTCATCTTTCGCCTCCCAAGCATACTTTCAATTGGGAGTAAAGATTGCGTGACGAGCGAAAATACACTTCACTGTGTTGACCTGGCTCGCACTACGAAATCAATAGTCAGAGGACTTTCATATATACGAAGAGTTGAAGTTTATGCCTTAAATGCAATATTTTGACACGGAGTGAGGGGACCCAAGGCCTTGTTTTTGAAATCCGTATCTGGGCCAGTACCTAATCCGCAGTCCGCGTTTTATACCTAGTCCACGTTTTATACCCGGTCCGCAGTCCGGGTCCGCAGTCCGCAGTCCGCGTTTTATACTGACCGGTATTCGATTGATGTAAACATTTCCTTTGGAAGTGTTATCAAAAACTGTTGAAGTAACCAACCCGGGCAACACTTAATTTTTTTTTACCATTGTTTCAGATGTGATGATTGGATTATTCTTAGGAATTCTTACTACAAGCATTTTGAATCTTACTTAGTAACGGATGAAGAGCTGCTTGGTGGATACTCCATTTACTTACCTTCTTACTTACCTACTAATTAATTCACTTGGATGGCTTTCATTTCCCATTGCACTTCAAAATATGATGCTACGACTGAAGTAAACTATTCCTGTGTCTCAGTTGCGACTTGCTAAAATTCGTTTGTATACGTCACACGCTGAGTGAAGGAAGCGGCATCGATTCGAAACTCAAAACCAAACACACATTAACATGGCGGACAAGATTAGATTCCATCCGCCGAGACCACATTGCCCGAGAGAGGCTGGGATCCAATTATAAATAAATTATAACTCGTTACAGGAGATTCTCGAAATTGAACGGGCCTGTACCGGAGACTCACCGAACGACAGATCCCGTGATTCATATTGAAGGGACGTTTACATGGGATGTAAGACAGGCCTACACGAACTCCACATATGGTTTCTGTAATTGCCTCGCATTAAGACGTCCAAGCTACGTTTTTGCCTTTACGAGCGTATCTTTGAGAGATTTCCCTCTCTTGTATGATAAAATAGGAGGTTCTTCAAAAATCGTTTTTAACCGTGGTTGGTTCTTTATCAGGTTCCAGTCTTCCATCCGAGTGTTTGTTTAAGATTTCTCACTGCCGGGTGATACGTGGTGAAGAAGGCAGTATCCTCTTGTGTTTTTTTTTTCTCTTTTGTGTTCAGGCCGACGGTCTGGAGGCAAAGTTGACCCCTAACAGAGACCTTTCTATCGCTGATTTTCGATAACCTCTTGTTCGCAGGCGTTGTTTGAATTTGAGAAGGCACTTTTCAAATGTTGTTTTTGAAGAGATTGTTCTAAGGATAGAAGGATAGAAGTTGTTTTGAATCGTTCCCCTTTGAACACAACTGTGCCGCGGAAGACGATTTGGTTCTCTGATATTTCTGCCGTAATTTTTTTTACCTGTCGGGTAGCAATTGTTTGCTTGTTCCATCGCTGAGCGATTCACAGTTTTCTTATCACTGTCCCAGAGGGAGAAAATGTCACCAATATTACGCCTCCATTCCTTTGTCTTTGTATCGCTTTGTTGAATTAGCACTGTTTCAATTTCCGTCTTGTAAATATTAGCAAATTATACTGCCATTCTTGTACCCATAGCGGTTCCATGTATTTGGAGGTAATTTTACCCATTGAACTCAAACGAGTTCTTTCTTAGCATTAAAACAAGCATTTTCCTAAGGTAGCGTGTTGGGATCGGAGGGTTAGAGTTGTGGAATTTATCGTATACTTTGTATATTACATTCGTTCCTTCCTCCTGTGGTATATTTGTGTACAAGCTGGAGAAGTCAATCGACATTAGGAGTGTGTCTTTTCCTTTCTTTGTTTTTTCTATGAAATTGATAAAAATACAACTTGGACGTCTTAATGCGAGGCCTGTCCTAAACGTCCGTTCTCAAACTCATTAATAATGCATAAGCCCAAAACTAAAGAAATCACTACTGTGAAGGAAGTTTGGATATGTGATCTTAATTAGCATAAAATTTTGGAATTTCTCTTAAAATACTGGTTCCTTTGAGAAGCAATATCAAACACGAAGAAGAGTGTTTCATCCTCTGTCCAAACACCTCGAATTCGGTTAAAAAACTCGGCCTTCGGCCTCGTTTTTCAACTTGCTTCTCGGTGTTTGGATATCTGATGAAACACTCTTCTTCGTGTTTGATATATTACTTCAAGGTGGGTTTGGTGGATGGTGGTTGTCCATCCACCAAAATCATCTACGCGTAATGTTCAAAACATGATCTTAATTTGTATATGTTCTTTAGCTCAGCCTGTGCGTGCTTCTGGTGGATGTCGATTATTTTATAACGAAAACAATTATTTTTTTCTTTTGATCCATAAAAATATAACGATAGCGTCCTACTCCCGACAAACTTGAGGACTATAAGTGTGGCGCAACCGCCATCGGTGCGCACCACATTGGATTTTTCAATGTACTTTTTATTTTCGTTAAAAATACCTCAGTCGGGTCTCAAGTGATCCAATGATCAAATTACTATGGTGAATTACACTATTTCTGTACAAACGCACGGGATAAAATCCGAATTTGAAAAAAAAAAAACATGGGGATATGACTCAGCTATTAAAATCCTGTTAATATGGAAACTGATGAACAGCAATGAAACTAATTTAAAAACTGCAAGTTGGACGTCTTAATGCGAGACCTGTCTTAAACGTCCTTTCAAGGTGGGTTTGGGGATGTCCATCCACCAAAACCGCCTCTATGCGTAATGCTCAAGGCAAGATCTTAATTCGTATATATTCTTTAGCTCAGCCTGTACGTGCTTCTGGTGGATGTCAATTATTTCATAGCGAAAACCACCAAATCGTTCGAAAAATCAATTATTACAATATTAAATAACAACTAACACAGTGAACACCGTAAGCACATAAGTTCAGGGCTTTACTGCTCACCAACTCAATAAAGCAAAATTCACAACAATAATCCATAGAAACGTAAATACAACTAATAATGTAAATCATTGCATTTCATCACATCGGTCTGGATCCATTTTTACGATGTGTATGAAGTCAGTGGGACCCATTCGCCGTCTATCATTGTAAAATTAGGGTAATATGCCAAGGCGGTTTTGGTGGATGGAAGGTGGTCTCGGTGGTTAAGCTGCATGATGAAAAGTAATTAATTCAGGCTGCTTAGAAGTAGTAAGTAGATACGAGAAAGGGATACACAATTCAAACTTCAATGTGAAAAATTGGCTATCGAGCTCTTATTGCAGCCAATTCCTCTGGGATAATTTTTCGGAGAGTTTGCCGAGATGGCGGCTTCATTTTCTTGTTATGTTAAGAAAACGTTAAACCAGTGATTAACAGAAGTTAATTTTAACACAGGTATCGCCTTGAATATTATTTTAATTAAGGTATATTTGGTCTTATCGTCAATCTAGTAAGCATGACTGGCCTCAGCACAAGGTCAGATATCCTCTATTTTGTATCTCTCGCGGTTTCTTTTGAATGGTCGTCTTCTATCACATTAATGGCCATACGCTCCAGATAAGAATGGCTCTGTTAAAAGGCTCTATTCTTCTCTACCTGCCGATGACACTTAGCTTGCACTTATCAACCAACATTGATTGAGTTCCATGTCGTTACTCATTGGCCGCGTCCAGATCAGATAATTTATCATGTGAAAAACTTGATATAAAAGGTCTGTTGTTCGCCTTCCTATTTGAGTCTTTAAATGCGGCAAGTTGTATCACAGGTGTTCGGCCTTGGGAGAAGGGAAACTATAAGATTTACTGTCCGTGAGTATTGCCTTAACTATCACGATGCTCGTGGAGAACTCTTCAAAAACATTTCACCAGGGGCAAATTCGTGCGGTTGGCTTATAAGACAAGGCGTGCTCCCTTACACAGCGCGATATTTTCATAGTGACACGGTTATGACACGCCACATAAGCCAGACAGTTTACAAAGCTGAGGGATTTAAGTATTTTCAAAAGCACCTTACGCAGCAGCAAGAAAATATTGGTATTAGACTTCAACCAATACATCAACTTTAGTTGGACGACTGAAAAGTCAGTGTTAAAACTGGTCTCGCTGCTCTCAGATTGAGTACTGCTTGGTTTCAGGCGGACTAGAAACGGTTAGTGGATAAGATTTTAAGCCTTTCAGTGACGTGGTCATCCCCTTATCCAGGGCACAAAAAGGCACTTGTCTTTTATGTTTTCCCTCCTCCCTTACGCAATGTAGATTGGCGTACTGCTTGCCTGAGCTCTGTTTACTAGGCAAAATGAAAGAGAGCATGTTTGACTAACCATAATGGCTAAGGGTTGAAAACCCGAAGCCGCCTTGACGAATTTATTTCACAAAGTCTCATTTCCAGAATGAAAAAACACTTCATATTGGCCCAGTAAAAGTGAGGGCAACAAAGAAACGACACAAACACCCCTATACAGGGACGTAGCGTGATCATGATTTTGAACGTGAACGCACGGGAAGAAAATGTTCAGCGCCGAATGTGCTCCAAACTAAGGGCGTCTGGGCGCACGCTCCCCCAGAAAATTGTGAAATATTTAAGGTCTCGGAAATGCTATTTCCTGCTTTTTCCAAGGGACATTTTCAATAAATAAATGTGAACGAAAATGCAGTAGTTAGTTGTTTAACTCACCCATCTCTAGTGTTTTTGATAAGCTACAGTGTTACGAATAAAATCAAACTGTAAAATAGTAACGCGATCAAGGGCTTTACAAGCAAAGGGCGAAACGTCGTCTACCCTTCAGAGGGGCAAACTCTGTTATAACACCATCAATATCAACATCACAAAGGAAATTCTAATACAAAGACACCACTGATATTGCGAAAAATTTATCATTCGGCCCGATTTAATGATAAAAATGCTTTCAGAGAATTTAAAAAATCTTTTTTTTTTCTAGATTTCAGCTGTACGCATTGGGCAGGGTCGGGCGGGAAAAGTCTTGACGTCTTGCATGACTACGTGCAAAGTGATGATTCCCATACAGGGGGGGGGAGCAACCATTCAGACCTTGTAACAAAGGGCCCTGGCCACGTGTTCGCTAATATCATGCAACAACTGTTGTCCTAGTAATCAACAATGCACTACTTAAGAACACGCAGAATTGCTACAAAGAGGGAAAGCATGAAAGTCCTATTCGGAAGAAAATATTTCATTATCAACGTTATAAGTCAAAATTCGGTTTTCAAAAATTGTTTATGTTTTGTTTTGTTTTAGTTTTTGGCTTTGGTTTTTGGCTTTTGGCTTTTGGCTTTTAGTTTTTGGTTATTGGTGTTTGGTGTTTGGTTTTTAGTTTTGGTTTTGTTTTTTGTTTTTTGTTCTCTGTTTTTTTGTTTTTTCACTCCCTGTCTGCTTATTTGTGTATTTCTGAGTTTGTTTGTTTTTCCTCAAGTATATAACTGAACTTCTCTGAAAGGCCATTCATGGATTGTTGCTGTAAAACATAACTTTCTGTAGCTCATTTTCGAAATTCCACAGAATTTTGTCTACATGCATGAGCCAAACGAATTCAAAGGGGCTAAGGCACAAAACGCCAAGTAACGTCATTATATGGGTTCGGCAAACATGGGAGTAACTGACTTGAAGTAAAGAAAAAACAAAAACTAAATAAAATAATCCTGCCAGCTGATATTACATACAGCCAAAACTGAAGCGTGAAGGGGTAAAAGGACGGGGAGCAATATTGACATGGTAATAGGACGGCAATATGAAAATAAATTCGCCCCACCTTTTTTGTTTTATCGGCATGATTCACGAGAAAAATTAAAGTAAAATCAATTATAATCATCATAAATCCATTTATTTCATTTATTTTTTTTTTCTGGTTAATAAATTATTAATTTCACATCACCATTCTGAATTCATAGCCGGCATTTGAAAACTGAATGGCAGGGCCTTTTCAAGAGTTCGCGAACGTTTGCCTTAAAATACAAGACGACATAAGCAAGATAAAAATTGTGACAAATTTCGAGCAAACCTTGAGGTTTAACTTATTTATCATCGTGAAGGTGTAATGCACCTGTGAGAACTGAGATGACATGCTAGTTTCTTGGCAAAGGTCGAAGGGAAAACTGAAAGGAGATTACATGCGGTCTGTCTTTCCCTAGCGCACCTGCTGAAATGGACTTTAGTATTTTGTGGTGGAGCTCCGAGCCCCAACTCCATTTATGAAGACGTTAAAAAACAAAGTCAATTTGTGTAATCATTGCATATGTCGACAAACGTGAACAGAACAACCAGAAAACAGGGAACGAACAGGCGAGGTTCCACTTAAAAGAAAGCAATAATCACAAGCATATCGTGAAAACCCCAAGCGCAGAAGCGCAAAATTTACAGCAATCGCACGAATGCCTTTTGGCGCCAGATTTTATTCCAATAGTTTTTTCTTCCATTCTTTGTGCTTGTGCTTATACGTGCGTCGTTGCCTCATTGTGTCGTACTCGCAAATCGGGACGAGGCAAGAATAAGCACATTTACAAGAACATTTGATTATGCTCGTGTCGCACAGGTTTACACGTAGGTTTCTGGTACTTCTTCTTGTGCCTTATGTTTATGGTTGGATCGTACGTGTAAACCAGCCTTTCGGAAACAGTGTACAACGATTTCCGTTTGAGGCTGACGAGAAAGTTCAGATATATACAACGGAAAAGCAGACCGGAAAGAGTAAATGCACATCAACCGTGGTCACACGATCTCTGCCACGGCATTTATACTGCTCTCTTTTCTTTCGAGTTTAGGAGGGTGACAGAGGAATCATGTTATCTCCGTACAACAATAGCACTACAGCTATTATTGGAAATCGTCCAATGGGAGCCGAGGATCAGGTCCAGGTACGCTTGGTGTTCTTGTGGCTCATCATAGTTGTGGGAATCATTAGTAACTCATTCATCTTTGCAGTAATGAAGATATTCCTAAGCATGAGGACAACTACTAACTACCTTATACTCAACGTAGCGGCTGCAGATATCGCCACGCTGCTCTTCACGGCTGCCCACTTACTGATACCCATCAAACTACCTTTTCCAACACCTCTCCTTGGTAGCTTTCTCTGCAAATTTGTTTTTACCAACAGTGTCACCATGGTGTCACTTCTGGTAATGACAATGACGTTAACACTTTTGGCAATCGAGAGATATCGCGCAATGAGAAACCCATTGCAAGAAAGTTGGAAGATACCCAGGGACAAGATTGCTCGTTTTATAATAGGCGTCTGGGTGGTTTCCACGGCAATGGTCATACCCTTGTTGGTGACTATAGATTATCGACCTAGTTCCAAGTCCCTATGTTCGCCAGGCGACGATTCTGATAACATGAGAGTTTACGTCACTTTCTTGTTCGTCACCTTGACGTTGATCCCATTCACTGTCATCGCAACTTGTTATTCGAAAATTGTATCTGGATTGTACTGCACCAAGACAATATGCAACCAGCTTGCGGAGGTAAACACACAGAGAACAGTAAAAGAAAAGAAGAGATTGCTGATAGCCCTGGTGGTGTTAACAGCTGTGTTTTTCTTGGCCTTCGTCCCTTATGGAGTTGTAATGATTCTTAAGTTCAACGGGATGATCAAAAATACTGCCCAACGACGAGCCTTTGCTCTTCTAAAGTGGGCTGTGCAGTACCTGACGCTCCTCAACTGTTCGCTGAATCCATTTATCTACACAATCCCAAGTTCTAACTATAGATGCTGCCTCAGATACATGGTCAAGAAAATCATACGGCGACATACTGAGGAGGAGTCGGAGGCGAATGAGTTACGAAGGAGAAGACCTATTTCGTCACTTTGAGAGAATAGCGAAAGAATACCGAAAGAATACCGAAGTAGCTCTTAATGGCAATTAAAGAGCAAAATCGCAAACGTTTCGTTAGGGAGAGGGGAAAGGCAAGGCAAGGCAAGGCTAATGAGTTATGAAAGAAAAGGTCTATAGCCTGTCGAACCGACAAGTCAGCGCAGAGTACAAGCAAAGGCAAAAATCATAGGTCGTCCTTATGGTGAGAAAAATGTCTGATTTAACACTGAACGACTAGAAAGGCAAAAATCAGTTCCAGATGTTACCTTTTCAAAACCATTGTGCCACGAAGGAGAATAACTGAGGGCCATAGGTAACAAAACTCTCAAAAGTATTGTAATCGTATCGTTTCGTATCGTATTGTTACTATTTTCGTGGCTAGAAAAAGACGAACGACAAAAATTATACTGACTGATAGCGTCTCAGGTATGATAGTCAAGTATAATGATAAAGGGGCGATAAAGGGCACTAACGATGGAGAGCTGGGAATTATGTCGTTCATCTGTAGACATTGTGTCAAATAAGCAAGTGCCTATATAACTGATCTAAAACAAAAAGAACATCGCCATGACATTGCCAAACAACAAACGATTGCAGATCATGCCTTCGGATAAGTCAATAAGGAGAAGAATTAATTGGTTCATCTCAGAATACATCGTGGTGACATTCATCTGTCAAACATAAAAGAAACTCAGATACTACTACTACTACTACTAATAATAATAATAATAATAATAATAACAACAATAATAATCAACATTAGCATCATGAACATAATCATCATCATCACCATCATCATCATCATAGCAATAATAATAACTAAAATAACAATAACAATTAATAATGTCTATGTCTTCCAGCTGGGCACGAGTGCCCTACTAATCAGGGTCAGTATGCAGCTATTACAATGTACCGAATTGTTAGGGCACACTCAACTCACTCCGCGTAACAGACAAATCCACGTTTATTTCTATACGATTCTCCCAAATCAACAACTTCTGTTTCCCCCGCGTCCCGTATTCTCGAAAAAATCATCTCCTATTTCAACGAATCAAATGTCAAACTAATCTTGCGTAATGTCACATCCGGTCACGTTTCCACAAACAGTGCGGTCACAAACCACTTCAGGTCAACAACAGCCCATGCAATTGGCACAGAAAACAATAGAAGCATTCAAAGAAACAATTGAAACAATTAACCCTAACCCTGAAAACAATAGAGCTGCGTCCTAACCAGATCCAATGAAATTAGAGGTTGTAAACAGCTGCGTGGTATCTGACAAGTCAGGACGACGAAACGACATACAAAGCAAATGAATAAATAAATAGACAGTAGATAAATATATGCAAATGTATATATACAATCGTATAAAATCCATCCATGTATATATTGTCCATCATGCAAGACACTGTGTAACGAAGGAGAACAAAATATAGTTAATTTGAAAAGACATCAGAGTGATAAATAATACCTAAGGTATACTCACCCAGCACAAATAGTCAACGAGGCGTGAAGATCTACAACGAGTCGTCTAATTGCTTTAGTAGAAACCACTTCCATACTACCTTCGAATTCATTCAAATTTTTCTTGATTTTAAGATTTGGCGAAGCCACCAGTGTTCTGTTTCTCTTCAAAACGCAAACGTTTTGCTCCTCACTATCTACAGCGAGTAGCGAGCCAATTAGATCACAGCATTCGAGATAGTATGTCATCGGATTTCTGCTAATACTCAATGTGACAAAACCAACTGCTTTACAATTGCTTTACACTGTGGTATACTGCAGTCATAGGAAAAACTGGTCACGGTAAAGAGGTGCAACACTATCGTGTCGTGCGTTAAAAACGATACGTACAAACTTAAATCCTTCTTCATCGTGGGTCGACCATAGAGTTCGAGCGACTTTTCAGCTACCTCATAACCTCCACTTCTCACCAAGCTAAAGAAAATCATCAAAACTGACCGTGGGGCTATTACAAACAAAAATAAAAATAAAAATAAAATTAACCTGTTCGCCGGTAGAAATAAGGTTCACTTTACGTTTCTGAGATCACACAAGTTGGTGGCTTCTGCCTCGTTATTAACTGAGCTTGTCAACCCGATATCACTCGAAAATCCCCATTATTTCTGTTAGGACGTGTCCTATACGTAAGTGGTGATTTTTAAATATGCGCAAGGCTCGCCATTTTTTGTCATGTTTGTTGTTGATTTTCTCGTTCATATCTACTTAATGTTTCTGCCGGACATTTGTGTAAGCTTCGCAATTACAAATTGCCATGGAACCGCTCTTAATAGCACTCTGATGTATTTCGTGACAACGTTTTCAATCAGGGAAACTTTGTTGCAATTGGGGATTGTATAATAGCTGAGAAGACTGCTCTCATTTGCCAGGCGTAGCAGACGATTTGACATCTGATAATTAAGGAGACCATTAAAGAAATTATTTGCTGAACAGCAGATAAACAGATCCTTTCTTATGTCATAAAATAAGCTGACAAATCCAACGACTTATGAACCTCTTCCATTATTGAATATATCACGCTTAAATGTTCTCAGTTCCGATGGACACAAAGCCGAGATTATTGATAATCACAGCAGTAACTTAAGACATAACGGAGGAATGAAATTTCAGAATATCGTGAATGTCAAACTGAAAAAGACACTTATTTGGCTAACCGTTATAAGCTGTCCGGGAGACTCAAAAAGTAATATGAGTGTTTTAATTAAACTGTCAATTATCGAGCCTTTAATTTTTAAAATAGGTTTCCTTCGCATAATGTCGCCCTGGATTTCGCTATTATAAAGTCAGCGGTGTGGAGATATTAGCCTCTGCGAATTTTATTTTGCTTTGCCCTTGATAGGAGAACGAGTGGTTTTTAATCCGAATCTTGCCAGGAGATTGTCCTACAACTTAAGGTTATACAAAAAAGCGTGAAGGTAAGAGTTTTTCACTTGGTTTGAGAGTGTTTTCGGATGTTCTCACTCGGGCACGTAGGCTAAGTTATAAATTATATCGGTACTGGCACGTGCATTTGCTAGCGTTAATGCTTCCTTTGACTGTTTACATGTTTTTAGCGAAGAGGGAGGGATTAAGATCCTGGTGCTATATGTTTGCTGTATTATTGGTTTACAAGCAAAAACTTGAACTTCGTCCTCGCGCCAGGATCTCTCTGGCGATAGGATCTTCCTTTCTCAGAAGTGATGGAAGATATATGGCGCTGAGAAGATTCTAGGAAGATGCATTAGATTTTATTTTCCCAAAATACGTATATTGACATTATTGTATGGTAGGCGTATTATTGTAGATTAGCATTATACATCATTTTCTTCCTTTTCTTTTTATAAATATTTTACTTTTATATATAACTGATAGTTACATAGCCAGTATTGCACGATGTACATGTAAACCAGTCTAAGATTGTTTGTAATTTTCGTGGTTAAATAAAGACTGATTGATTGTAAGCTGCCTTCAGTCGGATCATTCTGGTACTAGGTAGAGAAAACCAAAATGGTCGTCGTCGGGCGTTCAAAAAAACTTCATTTTGCCAGTTTCTTGATGATGGAAATCAGGACATTGACCGTAACCAAAATCTCTGCTTGTAAGCCAAAACAAGAATTGTTTCCTCTTCTCGGAACTTCCTAGTGCTAAAGTCTCCCACCCTGCGTGTATACGGCCCTTAAATCTCCCGCCAGAATTATTCTAAAAGGTCATAATCAGTAGTAAGTGATGAATCTGGCGATTGAGCCGGGACGACAAGAATTTTTCATGAGTTTGTCTGGGTTACTATGCGATTCGGCGATGGACATGTGAAGAAATTGATCATCTATTGCTTCATGGAGATGGTTTGTTCCTTATTACGTGCACTTGGAAGCAGGCAATTACCAAATATCTGAATACCTGGTGACTTATTTTCCTTGTGAACAGAGTTTATTGTTATCTGTTTCGTTTTTTAAACAAGAAGACACCGAAAGTGGTCAGATGAGACCGAGTATTCCGCAGTTACTCTGAGCAAATTACCATTTTCAGCTTGCTTGTCTCCGCAGAGATTTGTGAAAGGTGAAACGAAAAACAAATCTTCGGTTAAAGCCCGGGGGAGGGGGGACTCTCATATAAAAACGGGAGGGATGCTCGTCGTCTCGTTGAGGGGTGTAAATTTCGAATTTTGGTCTCACTTAGGGTGTTCTGGGCAAAACGCAATCATATGTAGCCGTGAAGGTATCCTTTAGGGTTGCGCGCATTGAAGGTCACTGTATTTTTTATTTCTCTGTGTTTTAACATGGTCTCTTTTAGGGGTAAAAAAAAAAAGCCTGGGCCACGCCCAGATTGGCCTCCTTTAGGGGTTTAATTTAAAATTTCCGACGAGCATCCCTCCCCTTTTTATATGGGAGCCCGGGCGACTTCGCTTCGTCCGTTGAGGCTTAGTTATGACTCTTGAGTCAAAAATGTTCCTCGCCTTTTGAGGCAAAATACGTTGCTCTCTGACCATGCAGAAACAACATTTCCAAGAATTCATATTTATGCTGAATGTTCCTGTTCCGCTGTACTTCTGAGGGCAAGAAACAAACGGCACAATAGTGGCAATATTTTCATTTAAAAAAGAATAAAACCACTATAATCAAAGATATTATATAATTGTACTCAGTTGAATTCTTCCAGCACCGCATCAAAATAAAATACACCCTCGTAGTTTTTATCACACTACCGCGAAAAGGGTACAGGACGGTTGCTCATTTTTCCTAACTACTGATATTGCTCTTTGAGATTCTCCGAAAAACCTCACGCTCTTCATACTGTTTACACACTTCTCTTCAACTAACCTAACCCCTAACCATCTACTGGTGTACTTTTGCTCTTTCCAACTGACTAAGTGCTTTCCGTCGCCAGCACTCTCGAGGCAATCACTTTCACACTTAAAGTTCTAGTTTATCTCTTTATTACGGTTAGGGTTAGTTCAGTTCATTTTAATTTAATCTCTGATTTCGATTTGTTAGGAACTTGTGGTACAAAATGAAGACTTACATTGAGAAGGAAAATTTCATTTTATATGGAAAAACAGAGGCGGCAAAATTATAAATATTAATGAAGAATTTGTATGTATAAATACCTCGTTTCAGGGCCTTATATGTACAAATAAGTTCAATTCGTCTCTTCCCTGCTACGTTATCAAGACCTCCCTGCTCTTTCACTTAGTTGAATATTCATAAATATGTAAGTTAAATAAATGTTGTTCAATAACAAAAAAGAGTGTCACTCACCAAATGAATAGAGTTAAAGCTCTCTCAAATGCATTTAAAAGTCATTAATAATTCATAGTCGGAAGCAGTCACTTAATGCAAAGATCACGGAAATAATTAATTAGCCCCCAAAATACAACCTTAATATAAACGAAATAGCCTGAATCATATAGAACTGTATACCTTAAAACAAAACAATGTCAAATTTAATGTACATCATTGGAAATCTACAGATGTCCACATCTACATCCTAAAATTCTCTGACTCCGCTGTTTTGCCGGAAGCACACCGGCCTTAATTTCCATGATTACGCAGGAGGTTAGTGGTGAAAAATCTTGATCTACAGTTTATTGACATGGCAGGTCGACTTTCCTGCAGCATTCTCTGGCGGTTCCTCGATTTTCTTAGCATTTATCGCCCCGAGCAAAAAAGTATTCCCTCTCTCGCACAAGCTAGTCCTTGCGGGGTGTAGAAGCTGTCGTAAGCTTGTAATGTAATTGGCCGTTTAGTGTTGCAACTGCTATTGTTTTCAGGGTTAGATGTATTGTTTCTGTTTTTTGTTTTTTATTGTTGTGATGGAAGGGTAGCAAGCCAATGATATGACACCTTGCGACAGCTGCTATAAGGCTCAGTCCTTTAGCCGCTGTTACACGTTGACTCTTTTGGCTGAAACTTATGTGCAACGGCGTTGCGAATCAAGTCTCACGAAGTGGTGTTACACGGTGAAACTCTTGTTTTTATCACCACTGCGATCGTTGCAGAAGTAGAAAGCGATTCTACTTTTCGTGAAACTTGTCTTGTAACGGAAGTGAAAAGAAGTTTCACGATACCGACAATGTTACTACACGGTGCAACGCCTGCTGAGACTTGTTTTGCAGCCCCATTGCACATAAGTTTCAGCTAAAATTTTCAACGTGTAACGGCGGCCTTACCCGGCCCACCCTTGGTGTAAAACCCTGCGAAACGCACGCATGACATAACAAAAAACAAAAAAACAAAACAGCATGAAACAATAATCCAAGCCTACCGAGAGCTAACGAAACCAAGAAAAAGTTTCACAGGAAAACCTTAAATTCCACATAACATGCTAATTATTCCAATATCAAGTTCACGTATTCTAATAAATAGGGCGCGTTTCTTTAAGAAAATCGAAGATTGGATTCTTAAATCCGAAAGAATCCGAAAATGGATTTTGCGTTTCTTTACCAAACAGATCAATCGAAGATCTTTGGGATCATGGCGCGTCAAAGGAACCGAAGAATCCACTTCCAGAGTGGATTCTTCGGTTCCTTTGACGCACTATGATCCGAGAGATCTTAGATTGATCTGTCTAGTAAAGAAACGCAAAATCCGTTTTCGGATTCTTTCGGATTTAAGAATCCAATCTTCGATTTTCTTAAAGAAACGCTTTAAGTCCGCATAATTCAAATGAGCAATGACAAATTACAATAGAGATTTTCCCTAGAGAGCATCGTATGTTTTTTAAGCTGTTAAAAAAAACTTGCAACACGTGTTTTATTAGGTCTAAAAACACGATACGTAGCCGAGGGATTTTATTTATATGCCGTGCACAAAGGGATTCGTTTGTTTAATTTACTTTTCGTTTGGCTTTTGGTGATTCTGCTATTTTTGTTGGTTTGTTTGTTTGTTTGGTAAATTTATTGCCGGCGCGATTCCAAACATTGAGCATCTCACCCTAAGCCTTACGAGGCACAAATACTTTGAAGTTACTTTAGGAGTCCTGTCTCCTTCGTGTGTGTATTTAAAATCACTTTCTCTGCACCTGCCTGTTTGGCTATATGTATAATGAGATGCAAAATGTCATTTAATGAACAAAATTTGACGCCATTGTGTCCCTTTTATCATCGCCTCGAGGGCGGCAAACATTTGCTGCTACTGCCAGAAATGGGTTTTCGTGGGAGGCTGTTTCATTGCTCAGTCAGTTACTTGATTGTAATGGCTGGCTTTAGCCGGAACTCAAGGTAAGTAAGGGATCTTCTACGGCCGTCAGAAGTCCATCGGCAGATCATCGTACAGTCGAAATCAGTTACGATAACAATATTTGTTTCTAACGGCTAGTCTCCGCCTCTGAGCACTCACCGAAAAACAGTGAGACGCTTTGAAGTAACTGAAAAAAAATATACATAATTCAACTAAATCGTAAAGTTGAGATGCTTGCAAATTTGCATCCCGACTTTAAAAGTCAGAGTATAATAGCCACACCAGGTTAATAGATAGTTAATTGATGCCCATAACAACTGTCGCCATCTGCCTCCATGACTGGCATTTCCATTTAAAACCACGACAAGCCAACAGTTTGTTTTGGGTCTACGTTCTCCCTACGCTCCCGCTTTGTTCAGTACCCAAGCCGTTTATAAAGGGTAAGTTCGTTCCAAATTTTGTTTTAGTGCGCTACATGCGTAAAATGCATTTAGTAAGAGTGATAGCAATACTTTATTGGAACTCTCAGAGGGCTTTTCAGACCAATTTACAAGATTAAAAAAGAAATAGAAATATAACAATGTATCAAATATACTTTTAAAAAATTACACTAAAATCTTTAAAGAAGTCATAAAAAAAAGCATTACATATAAATGTATGGTCTAAAATGAATATATATGTCCAGCGTAGCTCAATTATTTCCTCGGTGCGCAACTTTCAGAGCTGCTCAACCTAAGTGCAATCCACTGTGGTTTCAACGTTTGTTTCAGTCGAGTTTCCTCGGATCCGTGTAGCTATAGCTATAAAATAAATGTAAAGCAGAGCACTGGAAAAGGGAACTGGGCGTCACTGACGCACCGTCCGCTTACATTTATACCTGCTTCACGGATGGCAGAACTATCGACGTTAAATCACTTCAGTTAATCTTCATGACCAAAGTTGTGTTTAGTCGATGAAATGTTTGCCATTTCACTTTTAGAAACATCGATGTGAGTTGCCTAAAGAGGCTGCTAAGGGTTGGCGGCTGTTAAATCGTTAGAAATATTAAAAATGAAACGTTTTTCCATTATCTTTATTAGATAAAGACGCGAGAACGTAACTTGTGACCAAGGGCTTTTCATATTTATTTTTCTCTTTTCTCAAGAATCGGTGAATGACAGACTGACACATCTTTCCTTCGTCGAACTCTTGACAGAAGAAAGAGTCTATGATTTTTAGCTCTTAAAGGGCGAAATGTTAATTGAATGCAGGGTACAATACATCTCGCACGTACACTTTGAAGCTATTTGACTGATGACAGTGAATAAAATCGGAGCTCAAGTGGGAAGAGCTGGCGCAAAATTTAAAGGCCAAAGTGGGTAATATTTTGCTTCTTAGCTAGCATAGAGAATGGTGACCTTAAACCTTGACGATCAAACAGTTTCGTCCAACATAATGTTGGTTTGACCGTTCAGCCGCCTGTTCAGTAACATGTGTTTGATCTAGATCAAACATTTTCATCGAACAGCTTAGCTTGCGAAGACATGTTTGATCGTTTAGCCACACTGGCCAACACACAGCTCGCGCACGATGTTGGCCGGGGCTTTAGAATGAGGTACACGAATCCTTAGTGTTAAGCATTTGCCACAGAAGAGGCTGCAGTCTCGAAACATCAGGTCTGGCTTCTCAAAGCATTTCCGGTGCAAATTGCCAAAACGTATTTTTTATTGATCAGATTGCCATCTGTGTTACACTGTTGGCGGACCTTGGTGTCCTATTTTTATACGGCTTTAATCCTTAGCGCAGCTTCGCTATCTAAGAGACAACTTTATGCAACCAGTACATAACTTCGGTGGGCGAAAATACTATTACTGCGAAAAAAGACATTTTAAGCATGTATGTAAAAATAAAAATTAATTTGTGTTGGGGCGTAAAATAAGCCATTCAACATGTAAAACGTTGTTGAACGCAGTTGAACAAAAATACAGCCAAGCTCTATTCCGTTGAACATGTTGCTGCAACATTTTTCAACAATTATCGAGCAACAAAAGTTGCACTATGTTGAACCGTGTGTCAACAGCTTAAAACACAACCGAGATATATTAAAATGCATCGTGAATTCACCTCGCAAGGCAACATTTCTTCTCTGCCCAACTCGAAGACTAAAATTCGGTTTTGTTCGTTAAAATTCGAATCGGATATAAAACTGGAAAATATATAACTATATATATATAAATATACATGGAATATATATAAAACTGGAATAACATTTTGCTTAACTGTTGAAGTTGCAGTTTTGTTCATTGCTTTCATCATGGAAGGGGGTGGAAGGTGAGATAACGTCAGACAGAAAGAGTTTTGTAGAATAAAAACAGGAAAACCATCTTGCGCTACAATTATTCAAGATGGCCGTCGCATGGGAAAGTTGAAACGGTGAAAACAAGCGATTCTCAAATTCAGTTTTTTTTTTTTGATATAAAAGCTTTTTTTGGCAAATTTTCGAACTCATTTGATTGTAAACATTATTTTCTGCCTTTTAAAGTTATCTTTTTTGTAGTGGAGGTTCCCTTAATACCAGGTGATTGAATCGATTCAATTTTCGTTTGCGCGAAAACGGACTATTGAAACACCTGTAATATTAGGAATTTGAATCCCGCGAACAATTTTGTCAATTTTAGGCTCAGAACGGTCTTTGGTAATTGCAGAAGCTGTTTGTTGCAATACTTTAATAGATTTTTGCTCCTGGAGTCTAAGCCTGGACTCCAGTGCACATGCGCCCCAGCTGACGTAGTCCCAATCTCGTTTCCAGAGCCTGCGTATCTTTTGGTCACCGGTAAGACACGGAGCTCTGGGATAATCAATTTTCAGAACTACGTTCATTGGCTACTCGATTTATCAAACCGCTCAAATTGCACTTTCCTAGTTTTTCGAGTGCGTATTGTATGCCTTTGTGGAGCGCATCCACGTCGACTTTATCTCCGGACGCCATATTGTAAACCACGGTATGGATGCGCCGTGTAACCGAAACTCCTAAAATCTTGGAGTCTGGAAATTGATTACTCCAGAGCTCCGTGTCTTGACGCTGACCAAAAGATACGTGGACTCTGGGAACGAGATTGACGTAATCCCCTTAACACTGGCCATTTTGGAATGAGTGGAAATACTATGGGTTATGAAAAAGGCACTAGCTACCAAAAAGAGAAAATCTGCACATCCAACGATGACGCTTTCAGAAACCGTGAAGAGATAAGAATGGATTTTTTTTGGGGGGGGGGGGGGGGGGGAGGAAAGAAAATCACATTATTCCTCATTTCATTGTTTTGGAGCATGGTCTAATTGACAACGCTTAGGGCGGGGGGGAGGGGGGGGCTAACGATCGCGACCTATCTGCCGCTCCCTCTCTCAAAAATCCAAGATCATCTCCCTAGATGTGTATTTCCCCTCAAGGATTCCTCCTGCAAGACAAAAATTCCGGGGTCTCAGAAATAGCTTCCCTAATTGTCTTCCCTTGCTTTTATTTTCTTCTAGTCCGCCCAGCTGTTCTGACGCAGCCAATTCATTAGTGGTAGAACATTCTTAAAAACACGACAAGATATGAACAACAGCAGTGCCTTCCCAAACTCCACTGATGAAAGCCAGACCACAGACAGGACGGCCGTGTTCGTGTCCGTTTACGCCATTAGCATCGTTGGAATCATCGGCAACTCACTTGTCATCGCGGTGGTGAAGGCGATTCGAAGAATGAGATCAGCCACAAACTATCTTCTCGTTAACGTTGCTGCAGCAGATATCACGGTGCTGTGTTTGACAATTTTCCACATAAACCTTAAAAAAATCAGCTCTTCATCCGGACTTAACAGGCCCCTTCAGATTTTTCTTTGTAAAGCTATTTATACGAATAACATCGCCCTAGTACCGCTCTTAGTAACAATACTGACGCTAACACTGTTGGCAATGGAAAGGTACCAGGCTCTTGTGAAACCGTTGTCATCATCTCGCAGACTAACGACTGACAAGATTGCCTACGTCATTGCTGGAATCTGGTTCGCTTCCTTTGTTCTTGTAACGCCGCTGTTCGCTGCAGTTTCATATACACCAAACGGAAAAGAGGCCTGCGACTATGTGGACGCGAAGGAGGAAATGACCGTGTATATTTACTGTTTGTATGTGATTGCCATTATTATTCCCTTCATAGTCATCACGTTTTGTTATTCGTGGATCATCTATGGGATGTTCATCGAGAAAACCATCTTCAGTAACAACGGCGACAGACAAGCAACGCGAGAGGAAACCAGAGAAAAGAGAAGATTGGTAGGGTTGCTGATCGTTCTGACATTGGTCTTTTTCGTTGCTTTTATTCCATACGCAGTTTTGCAAATCACGAGACGCCGACACACTGTTCCTGAAAATCTCCGTACAGTAATAACGTATATCACGCTCCTCAACAGTTGCGTGAATCCTTTTATCTACGCCTTTCAGAGCTCTAGCTACAGACGCGGCTATATCTTTATTCTCAAGAAAATTACATGCCGCAATACTGCAGTTGATGCCATACAATTACGTGAAATTCCTTTTCAGCGGACTTCTGTGCGAACCAATTAACTTTATTTCCTCTCTTGGATAACAAAACTGAAAATGAACTCAGCATATCAAATGAAACGAAGTAATTAAAATAAAAGAATTTTAGACTGCATCTCGGAAAGCCATTATCGACACCGGGGTGTCTAAAATAATGGTGGAAGTAGATCGCTTGTACAAAAAACTATTCTAAATGGCCAATAAGCACTGTGCTACGAACAAAAGGTAATTTGCACCTGATAAATCAGTAAGGCCATCCCGTTTTTTTTTTTTTTTTTTTGGTCGGTCGGATTGGAAAAAAAAAAATCACAAGTCTCAGAATAGGAGGCCTGGTACCCCAGCATCACTGCTGTGGAGCCTGGAAACAAGACATGAACAAAAAGCTAACGTTTACATATTCGGATTAACAAAATGCACAATATACTGTAAAAAATGTTCCCGTTTTAGTTCCTGTTTTTCTCTATATTGTTACTATGCTCATTTTTTTTCGTTTTTTTTTTTTTTTTTTTAATGCCAAAAATTTGGGTCGGTCGGACGATGCTAAACGGACAAAAAAAAGAGGATGGCCTAAACGTTATTTAACAACATTAAATCATTGCTCGCGAAAGCTCGTATTGAGCGTGGACTAAGAACTTCAAGCCATGTTGTAACGATCTTGTACACACAAATGAATGTCCCGACAATACCTTAACTGATGAGACATTATTTAATCATTGCCTCCAAACAGGGTTTATTTCCCCCGTTCTAAGAATTTGATTTTAGCCACCGCTTAGCCGTCGTCTCTGTGCTCTGCGTCTGTGCCACCACCCCTTAGCTTACTCAGTGGTTAACAAATAAACTGGCAAAGGGCGCGTTCGATTGACCCTATTATGGAATAAGAATAAACGAAATAGCCTCTAGATTCTTCTTTGGAGGTAAATGTATGGCTTCTCGATAACATTTTGTCGGAAACGATGCTGAAAATGTTCTTTGTATTCGGACAAAATCAAAATTCTCTTAGGGGTGATTTTTAGAAGTGAACCTTCGTATTTTTAATCCGCAAGAAGGCCAATCGAACTCACCCTAAGTAAGAGGCCCGCATTGTTTTGTCAAATACAATTATATAAATAGCTAAACGCCTGTAAGTGTCAATGTATTCTTTGTGTAGGAATTCAGCTTACTGCGCATCGTTTGAAATGTGTATATTAAGCAATTTCTTGAAATACATTCAAGCTTCAGTTATATGGTTTTAGGTACAAGAGTCAACCCTCCCTCCGAGTCAATTAACCCTCCAGAGCGTTTACATGAGAGGTGTTCTCTTTCGTTAGAACGGTCTTAAATTCAAAATGGCCATTTTATTCACACTTCATCAGGCATGCGCCCGCGACACAATAAAGTCAAGCACAGCGGCAACTGGCAAGACAGTCTGAGTATTATTGCCACATGTATTAGTTCCATTAGATTTCTAAGTCTTATCAACCTATAATTGAGGTCGACTAGCAATAGAGTTATTTCAGTAGAGTTATGACTTAGAGTTAGAGTTAACGACTGTCAAAATCCAGAATTCAAATGGACTGCCAAAATCCTAAATTCAACATTCTGGAAAGCCAAAATTAAATTAACCGACTTGACTCTTAAATCATGGTTTAGACCTAATCACTAAACTTTAAGATAACCCTTCCAAAATCAT
>BLFK01000191.1:752077-777077 GCA_014634185.1 Astreopora myriophthalma
CGGGCGGTGGAGGAAGGTACGAGATGGTCACAACTTTGTGAGCCCTTCAAAAAGGGAGGGTCATGGAAAAAAAAAACAGCCAGTAAAAGAGAGAGTGTCAGTGAAGTTAAACCATTGACCTTGTCCTCTTTGCCTCTTCCACCTGCAAAACTTGAAGCGGACATAACCGACAGTATTCTCACAAGGATTAGGGAGCATAATTATTTCCCAGCGATAAATAAACTCTACTAACCTGATAAAAGTTGGTTACTAATCTGACATTCTTTGGAGTAACTCCACATTTTATCAAGTTGTTAGCCACTTCATTGGACTCAGCCAGATTTGCAATTGCACGTAGGGCTGGACCTTGGATCTGAAGACAGATAACCTGTTCACTAACAATAAACTGTGACAGTGTTTACTTAAAAGAAACGGAAGAAAACCCAGCCTGACCACTACATGTACCTTTTTGGGGACAAGGAAACTATTACTGTCACTTTTAACACTTTAACTTCCAACAGTGCTTTTATAGATTTTACTCTGGCTAATGCCAGATGATTTTATTCCTCACTGGGTCACCCCTTGGGCAGGAAATACATCTGCACATGAACATAACAGAGTTACATGTAAGAATACCAACTGCTACAAGAAAGACAATTTACAAGTGCTGCAGAGAAGTACGACTACATGTACCAAAAACAACTCCAGTCAAATCTATTTGTGATAAGAATACACCTTATTCCAATGGCTTCCATTTTAATATTCTTTTGTTCTCACTGAAATTAGGCCTTACAATGTGTTTTCACATAATAAAGAAACAGTGGCCATGTTGGAGGAGTGAAATATGCTTTTGGGAATTGAACTCTATTTTCATGCAAATTCTATCTTACAGTATGCAATCATGGCCACTTTTCACATTCATGAAAACACTCTATTGAATAGTCTCACTGTTAAGATCAAAATTCAAGAGAAGAGGAAGAAGAAGCTAAAGGGCTAATTCGCATAACACAACAACAGAATATTAAAATGGTGCTCCCTCTGGAAAAAAAAGGTGTGTGGGACTTGACAGCAGTTACCAGTACTTCAGCAAGAACAGTGGAAAATTATATTCACATGTACCTCTTTGTTATAAGAACACATGTACCGTCCTAATGCCTGGAGAATTTCCTGAAGAAAAAAAGGATTTCTTTTAAATGAGAAAAACTGAGGGGTTTTTTTGTTTTGTTTTGTTTTTTTGTTTTTTGTTTTTGTTGTTGTTGTTGTTGTTTTGTTTTGTTTTTTTCAGTTTAATGTGCTCAGTTTCATTGATTACAAAGGTGTAGGCCTTCTTGGGAAATAATTATCCAGCAAGTTGTGGTATGCACAAACCTCACTCTGCAAAACTTTGTTCCTGCATCGACCACTGTGGGCAGAGAGTTGCTCTATTAACTCCAGATATGCATTCACTGGTTCCTTTTCAGGTAATATGACTAGTTTATTTCAATATGAAAAAGAAAACAGACCCAATATCAGCACAATATCATCCAACCTATCAAAAACTATTGTAAGTTATTATATCCTTTTAATGCCATCATCCTTAAAAAAAAGTTCTAAACTATCAGTTTTTTTTTCTTGTTAACACAATTCATTTTGTCGGAAAGACTTTGCCCCATTCCTTTGCATGCATTTTCAATGCATGAAAATTAATGGTGTCCTATCCATCCCAGTTGAGCCTCAACGAGAGAGAGCAACTATGCCCTTCAGCGGTATTTTAAGAGCGAAACAGTACTGTACATGTATGATAACCATGTTTCTCCTTCAAAAGTCAGTGATGGCCCTGAAGAAGCAAGAAATTAAGCTCACATTCAGGCAGGGTTCTTGTTAAGATTTTGAATAGGAGGATAAAAGGCAACAATACCAGGTAACAAAGTAACAAAGTCTGGTACATATCACAGTTCATCATTACTTGACTTCCATCAACATAGCCAGTAAAATGTATTTGAAAAGCCAGTAAAAATAACCGGTTACCAGCTCTTAATAAGAACCCTGTTCAGGTAATCAGTATCTTTTCTGGCGACAGTTCAGGAGACAAGACAAGACACTCTGAAGCATGAACAAGTCTTCTTTTGCATGCAGCAGCTTTCCAAACTCCAAATTGCTTCTTGTGACATACGTAAACTATAATATTTAGACTTAGCCAAGCTTCCCACAATTAACCTATACTGCCTGAGTCCCTAACACTGTGTAGAAGTATACTCGAATGCTGCCCATGAACTTGACAGACCTTGTCAACAAGAGATTGTTATATCTCATGTTGCACATTGCATGTCTCACATTGCATTCTTGTGTGGCAGATAAACTAAATTCAGTGCGTGAGAAGCAATAATCATGTAAACCTATTCAATGGATTCAAGCCTTCTTACAGTGCCTCAATGAAAGTAACAGACCTCCATTTTCCATGTGTGCGATGAGATTTTTGGACTCAATCATATGCCAGCTCAACTCTTCGTTCAGTGCCAGCATTGAAACAACCTTCAGACACACTGCAATCATGCTGCAGTCGTGGGCTGCTATTGCTGGCGTTTCAAACCATTTGAACATTGCCTGAAAACAACAAAGTTTAATACATGTACATAGGAAAGTCTTAAAACCACTCAAATCCAAAACAAAATTGTGATATGACAGTTGGAAAATGCAAGCTTTGAGACTACCTTATCTTATGAAATCTTAACACCCGTTTTGTGGCAAGCCATGACAATTATGTACTGGGTGATCTATGATGCACGTGGTTCTGCTTGAGCTGGTTTAATCACAGAAATTGGTAGCATTAGGACTTGAATAAACTTGAATTCCATCTCAAAAAATGTGCTTTTCTGGCGAATTTTCCCGTTAGCCCAGTTTAGGAGGGAGAGGGCAATCCAGTGACTACCCCCAGGGCAAACACAAGGACATCATTTTGATCCAGGAAGAAAGACCTTGCCTGACATCCAACCAACCACCTCCTCATCATTTTGGTCCAGGAAGAAAGACCTTGCCTGACATCCAACCAACCACCTTAAATTTATTGTCATGCATGAAAAAAGATCGTTTTATAATATTGAATTACCAAGTAGCCAAGGGACAAAAGATATTCTTCAAAAAATGCAAAATAAGATATACTTGCTTTTTAGTCTAAGCTAATTTTGAGAGGAGTCAAAATTCGAGGATACCATTAACGGTATGTTCACAAAATTAACAACCATTTTTTTGTAGCTGTGTTGTTACTGTGATGATCATGCTAATTAACTTTAAAAGATTTTGTAATCAGCAGTTCACATACAGCTGGTCAACACACATCATTATTTAGATACATTCATATTCGCTAGAAATATTCAGCACTAACCTTCGATGTTATTCTGTCTTTCAAAACAAGTCTTCTATATCGGTCATTTTGTTCTGCAATCTAAAATATAAAATCATAATATGCCAGAATACAGGGATACATGCAGATTGCCACACTAAAGAGCTTTAATCTGGTCCCCAGGAACCCTTCATCTTGTGTCGCAAAGTGTTGCGGCATCAACGAATGAAAATAACCCTTTGACGTCACATGACCATCAAAGTGAGACAAGTTGGAGGAAACGTTGCCTAGTGTGACACCAGTCGAGCAACTTGTCTCACAGCGTGGGAAAATTTATGGCAACAAAATTGCAAGACAAGCTGAAAGAGAAATTGTCTAGTGTAACAGCACCTTTACATGCAACTGGATCAATTTATGTACTCTTACATTAATTCATATCTGCCCTCAAGGTTTCATAACTGTTTTTGCTTATAAATAATCAAATCCACTCACTTGACAGAGAAGTCATCAATTCTACTTCCTTTAAGAAAAAGCTTAAAAGTAAACTTATAAATAGCTATGAATAATTCTCCACTACGTATTGATTATTATACTCTTGGTCAACCTTAGTTTTCTACGCCATTTGTTATCAACTTGTAGCACATAGTTCAAGGAGGCCTAATCTCTTGTAAGCTTTATAGTTTCTTTTAGGTATCCAACCTAATTTTGTTTGTAATCTGTCCTTCATTCATTTTTTAACTTAGTTTCTTCTATTGTATTCTTTTGTGTGGCAAATACAAAAAAATAAAAGAAATAAAATAAATTAATTTTGTGTTATTTTCTCTGGATATGGGCCACTTAGAGGTAGCTACATGTAGTGGAATAAAAAGCAGCAGTTCTGGCCATGTCGTTGAAACACTTGGCTCTTCTGCAACAGTCTCTTTTATCTGTTACATAATTACCTTAAGACAAATTATAGCCGCATTCATCTGAATAGTAAAACTCCAAGAACGCAGAATATTCAGTGGTAGGTCTGCCGTAGAAGGCAGTTCAGCTCGTTTGAAGTTATCCAAGCACTGATCAGAACGGTCCTCCAAAATCCTTCTTATGTACGGTTTATGAGACGTAAGTTCGTTTTTGTATGCCTTGACTATCATTTTTTGACAGTTATCTTTTAAAAACAGGTTTGCAAGTTTTGGGAGTCCATTTAAGAAGAGAATTCTGTCGCATGTTTCACGTTCAAGGCAACTCAAAGTCTTAAGTGTGCACACAGCAGGGTACAAGCCTAAAAGGTCAAAGTCTGCATCACAGAAGTCCAAAAGCGCTTCTATGGTGTTGCTATCCATAATTTGTCGGCAATTAATTAGCATGTATTGCGGAAGTGTGATAATGTGTTTCAGAACCACTAAACTGTTAAAGTAAGCTGCATTCCATGGTTGATTGTTGGTTCCAATGGTTTCATTGGGAATACGGACCCACAGAAGTCGAACCAAAAAGTTGAGAACTTCCGAGCTGACAAGTACATTAAACATCACTTTTCTGTCACCACTTTCAGGTTTCTGTTGAGGAAGAAGGCAATGATCAGCCAGTGACACATGGTTCAACATTTGTTGATCAACGAATGTTGCATCTTCTTGCAAAACAAATGTTGAACAGTGTGCATGTCAACAATTGTTGAACACAGTTGAACGAAAATGGAGACAAGCTCCATCCCATTCAACAAGTTTCTGCAACAAATGTTGCACAATGTTGAACCATGTGTCACCAGCCAAAGTTCAGAAGTTAATCAAAGCATGGAACATTTTATTATTATTAATATTATTATTAATTTTATTTCTAAAATTCTACAAAACAATAAATAATTTTTTCTAAAAATTATGAAGTTACAAACTAATAAGAAAAAATGTATTGATCCGTTGTTATAAATACTCATCTAAAAGACTTTCACTTGCTGCTAATTTCATGGATTGAAGATAAGTGCTGAACAACAAGAAAAACAAAGTAATATTCCTGGCTTTGGCTAGGGTTATTAGTATTTATTATTATCATTATTATTATTATTATTATTATTATTATTAATGCGATGATGTCATCATTAGAAAAACTATTGAACTCTTATCACTGTAGTTCAGCCGATCAACCGGGCTCACATGAAAAGGTCGTAAAACAGCTGTAGGGTAGCACACGTTAGAGTCAATTTAGTAGAAATCCACTCACATGGTATCACCAATCCTGTAGTCTTTTTTTGGTTCTTTACTCACTATCTATTGAGTGATTGATCAATAGCGAGAGGCAAAAAATCTGGGTCCAGTTCCTCAAAGCCCGATTAAGCTAGCCCTTGGTTAGAGTGAACTTTGATTCCAGTTTATTTACCAATCAACAAAAAATTTCCCGAAAAAATTTTGCTTGTCACTAGTGACTTACACTTTTCTTCCCCCTTTAGTCTAAAATCACCTTTGGAGAGTGTTTTCAGAGGGCAAAATGAA
Organism: Astreopora myriophthalma; assembly: GCA_014634185.1. Classification (NCBI taxonomy): domain Eukaryota; kingdom Metazoa; phylum Cnidaria; class Anthozoa; order Scleractinia; family Acroporidae; genus Astreopora; species Astreopora myriophthalma. The sequence continues at coordinate 757,841 of BLFK01000191.1, forward strand.
AACGTCGGTTAATTTTTAATCGAGGGTTACCCTTAATTGGCTTTCAAACAACCGGGCCCTGGCATTTTGAACAACAACAAAATAAACAATGGCGGCTTCTTTAAATTTTAAAATCAATAAAAATTGGAATAAATTCGAAAGTAGTATGTGAGTGAATTTCAAATAAGACAATTACACTACTCGTCCGCATTTTCTATGAGTGAAATAGTCCTACATGCCTCGCTGACTATCTATTGATCATGATGCATAGAAAACTCGAACGTTAAATGTAAGTAAAATTACAATTTTCGGCTAAATTACAGAATACCCCGCAACTTATTTGCATTTCATTTAATCATAATAACTTCTATTGTATTCCGACTCCTTCTTCAGAGAATGCCGCCTAGGGGAAACAATAGTGGTCAGATGTTGCGGGAACTTAACGCACACATGTATCACCGTCGAAAACTGAAAGAATTCGAATGAGAAGGAAAAAGTCCACGGAATTGCACTTACTTAAGCTTAATTTTGAATGCTCCGTATAATATAAATTATTTCCTGTACATGCACATCTAATAAAAACAAAAAAGTCTTAGCACCTTTGTTCCCTCTTATCGATAAACCAAGTGCATTATCTGTACTACTGGGACGCAACTAAGCCCCCAAAACCTTCATGAATTACACCACGGCCGGTACATTGCTTACCATGGAAGGAGGGTTTTCAACGATTTTTACCAACTCATACGCCATTTTCAGCTGAGCTTCTCGAAGGTTGTGATCTCGGCGAACAGTCAGTTCTACGGCTTCTATGGGGCTCTCTCCCCCCGCTAAATACTTGAATAGACCAAGGAGCTTCTTTTTCGTTTTCTTATCGAGATCAACACCAGATGCAAAGTGTTTAATGATGCTTATATCTATCTTTCCGACATCCATTTTTGAGAAAAGTTCACAGGTCACCCGATTCTCAAGGCCGCGATTCCTTGGGTCAGCAACGAGAATGAATAAAGGGGTAGATACCTTAAGTAGTGTCATTGAAGTGTATCACACTACGTTTAAATTATGCGAACAACTACAACAGAGACCTCATCGGACCATAGTCTATGATCAGACGCAACACTAACCCTAACTCGCAATTATTGAAAGCTAACCGTTTTAAAATGGGTGCTTAGACGTAATCAGCCCTATTTGTAGGTAGTCTGCAGACTGCGGTCTGCAATCTGGAGTCTGTAGTTATCATACACCGCTGGGGGCTGGTATAAGCGATCCTAACAATGAACAAAAAGAGCGAAGTGTTGTTGCATTTCATTTTGTTGTTGTTGGTGTTGTTTTTGTTGTTTCCTTGCGTTATTATTCCTTTCAAAATGTTCTTCACTATCTTCTTAATAACAAATTCCCTGAACCAAAACTTACACATCTTGAACTCTATTCTAATGAGCTGTGAAAACGCCTCTATCAAAATTGCCATGATTTAACTAAGTTGGCAATTTTTCTGTTAAACGTTGTACACCTAAAGATATCAATGAGGGGGTGAAAGGGGTTTTTGCGTGATACGGGATTAAGTGTTATACCGTTATACCGTAAATTAAAATCCGTGAACTGTGAATGTTTCACTTCGTAAATTTCCGTGAAACGTGAACATGGAATTTTCATCACCGTGATACGTTATTTCTACTTTTTAATATCCGTGAACCGTGCGTAGGACCCCCCCCCCCCAAAATCCCCCCTTTACCCCCCTCATAAATTTCAAACGTTTCCTGGCGGTGGGGGCACGGCCTTATAGATTACTCCCCTCACAGACATTTCCGCCTCCAGTTTGCCTTCCGTCGGATTCATTCAGCTAAGTACACCGATTCGTTTAGAACGAAGGAGCCCTTAACCAAAAACAAAGTAATTCCAGGGGCAATCACTTTCTAACGGAAATTAACCCTTCGGTCCAGCACAAACCGAAGAAATTCACGACTTGATTTCGCTAGCTAATAAGACCGCAAAGCAAGTAAAGGCAACTGACGCCAAGCGCAGGAAAATGAGTGTGACTAAGTTGCAAATTGGTTTTAGTTTTCCATCTGATTGTTCAAAAAGTTCGCGCAAGTTCTTTAATCCAAAACCAAAACCAAGACCTTGAAACCGAGGCTGACGGTCAAATTTGAAGCCGTTTGACGGCCGAAGGCTACCCCATTGAGACCTTCACTGGACAATCTTCGTCATGAAAGTATGATTGGGATTACATAAATGATCTTTGTAGGGATGAGGGCGGCGCGCGTCTCATGACTCATTGTGACGCAATTTGCGGAACTATTAGATTCTATCAACGTGATACTAACGGTATTAATATTAGTACTTGCTTTATAACTTTTAAATCTTACTATGGGTGTGAGCCTGTCGCATCTAGAAAGACGATCTAAGGTGAAATACATCCAAGCCGACGATTGCGACGAAAGCGAAAATTTCTTAAACGATAGCTGTAAGCAACAAACAGCACCGGAAAGGACGACACATGATGGTAAAAGTTCTCAAAAATGGGGTGACCCTGGAGTTTTCCAGTTCATATCTGGGAAAGGCAAAACTAAAGGCACGTTTGATAGCCTGGACACCATAGATTCCAGGAAATCTGTGCCATTTGCTGCATTGCCTGAAGATGATGCGCAAGCATTGACAAGCTCTCCAAAAGGGGATTTGAAAAACGTCGACTTTGATGGAGAGGCTGTTGAAACAGAACCCTCGACTGCTTTGGATCAAAGCGGGGATTTGGTGGAGAAATCCTCAAGAAAACCTTGCGAGCAAGACTCGTCTGGACAAGAGAAACGGACTTCCTCGCACTCGCCGAGGAAAGACAAAAAAGCGAGAATGTTGTCGTCTTCTCAGGAAGAGACTGGTGATGGAAGGGAGAGTAAGGACCTTGAAATATTGTAAGATCGAAAAAGAGTTCTTGTGAGCTATATTTAGGACACCTGTGACTACTGGAACTGAAGTGTTCTTGAAAGCTCTTTAATCAGTGAATAATTTTGCACCTTACAGCAATTAAAAAAAATATATGCGTTCATCACATCGGACTTGAAATAAATTTAGTATCATTAAGCACCCCTCCCTCCTTCCCCTCCCAGTAAAACAGTTGAGTTGCGCCACATTGCACCTCAAACGTTTGCTTGACTATACTATATCACATTTATGAACGCAATTTGAGTAGTAGCGAAAAGAAGGCTTGAACTGAAACAAGATTGAACGGGATTTGAGCCCATGACCTCCGCAATACTGCTGTAGTTGCAGGCCTTTCACAAGACCATCTGGTCATGTACGTGCTTGGATACCTTTTGTTTGCCGTGATGGTGCCGGGACGCAAGCGTTCCAGCGCTGGGTAGAAGACAGTCATTGTATATCGATTTTCAAACAGGAAAAATTCGTTTCGCAGCACTTTTCTTGGTTTCCCCGGTGGACAAGTCTTTGATCATGCTACAAAGCAAGCCTGGTTAGAGAGCGTCCTTAAGGGACACGAGACTTCGCCCTGCAAAGAGACTGGCGTGCGTTTTCTCAAACGACCTGAAACTCCACTGGGCCTCTTTCACGTGCCACAATCACTTCTGTATATTGTACCCAAAACGTCTATCAAGTATGAAACAATGCCACTACTTTTCGTTTCTTACCTTGAGAACGCTGGCGACACATAAAACCCGGCACACAGTAGTGTTGTAAAGCCGGTGCATTCACCAAACAATCACAGAATTCAGTAAGATTCAGCAACTTTTGGGCTAATTTATTTTACATTACACAATGTGCAGAATACCAGTATCTACAACCCCAAATAATGGCAAAACCTCAACAATTGCATTAATCTGAAATAATTATTTTCATGTACAGTAATTATAAATCAGTTTGAGATGTTCAGACCACGTTTAATCAGTTGTGCCCATTCATGCATGCAGTCTTGTGAGGTACCCACAAGGAAGTACTCGTAATTGTTTACCCGGGCGGTGTTGTTCGAAGCGGGCTCAACACTGCAAGTCGGCACCGATCGTTCTAAACATTTAGTAACGGTAATATCAACTTAAGGGCACAGTGACGTCTCAAAAATAAGGATAACATTGATTTCAGATGGAGACGTCCAGATGAAAAACCCTTCTTGTCCATATTTGCTTTTAAAGTGAAGAATAGCTTCAATGCAAAATTGTCAACTTGTCTCAGGAAACGTGTTACACACATGTAGCTCCAAATAGCCAACTTATAAAAAAAACACTTGTTAAAACGAAAATTGATTGTAATAAATGATAATTTTTCTTTCACGTGGCTAGTACAATAATTCAATTAGCTTAATAGTTCTCGAACATAACCAGCACACTATTATGTAATATCTAGGCAGACCATGTTTTGTTCCAAAATACAAGACACCTAAATAAAATAACTCAAAGAATACTTGCCTTGAAGCCCATTGCACACCTAGAGCAACTCAAAATTACTCCTTACCACAAAACATGTTTTGCACAATAATACTCCAAACAGATGACAGCATTACTTTCACAGGCACCTTTAGCTCGACAAGTGGAAGGTTACCACCGATCAACAATGACAAACACACAAACACCATTATCCAGGCTAAGAAGGGCTACCAATTATTAATGGTCTAGTTTCAAAAACAGAACAAAAAAGAGCTGCCTTGCAACATTTTGCTCAAATTTCCCAGGTCTCACTATCTAAATCTGGGACACAAGGCTGTCCTTAGGGCCTTGATGTCCTAATTAATCAAAGTGAAATAGCTTTGGGCTCACAGATAATTTGCTTATCCCCTAGCCATGCAAAGTCTTGGTACCGAAAGTAGTTACCCCAAGGACCTACCAGAGATTGAAAGTGAGGAACAAAAACACTTACAACATGTTAACAACACTTGCCAACAAACAAATTGATTCTACTCATTGGACAAAAGTACTACATGTACATACACTTATTATAACACCAAACTAAAAACAGACCTCTGGCTATTAAGTAATAGATGATTTAGAATCCTTAAGCTACTTTAGTATTATAAGTTGCAGGAGCTACATTGAAACCCCAAATTTGAATTTGGTACTTTTTTTGTGAGCCCCTTTTACTGACTGCCATACACACTCTCGTCACTATATGCTATGTAAAGGAAGAAGTCCTCCTCATGGTGTTCCTGGTATAGTTGACCCATTGTTGCACTCGTGGGTGGGATAACATTATTGACAAAAAAAAACAATGCATCCTCAGGTCTCAAGTGAATTCTTTTTCGAATGAGGAAGTAAAACTGTCCAACTGTAAAGAAACAAGAATGCAACTTGATCATTTACCAGTTAAAATATGGATTTTATAAATCAACCACCCATAACGTGTCATGTATGCACGTCAAGCTCAGAAATGAAACGTTCCTTAATGTTAACTGAAGAGTTAACCATTTAACATTGTTCAAACTTCCTGCATCTTGCTCATGCATTGAAATCCTGTGAGCCAACTCGGGATTGCAGAAGTCTGTCAAAGCTCAAAATTTAAAGTAAAGATCATGAGTTAAAGGGGGGTTCTGGAACACCTGGAGCCCTCCCCTAAGGACACATACACTTAACTGTCCTTTCAGAGAGCTTTAACTGTATAATAATATTCTTGTTTTCCTGAGGAACTGGACAAGCCCAGGAGCAGTGTTCTCCCCAGGCAGCGCCATTGCAGGATTCCCACACAAAAAATTGAGATGTCGCATTAAAAGCCAAAGCTTGCACCCATTGGGGTGCAGGAACAAGCTACGAGTCAAACAGACTTTTGAACGACTACAGTTGAATAGTTTTAATGGTCAACTAAACACCCCAGCATTTTGCTTGTTGGAATAAATAAAGACGTTATCAAAAGATTGAAAGTCTTTAATTTTATCGCCTCTACATTCATTGGTCCCACTTGCATGGCGAAGAATGGTGTATGCAACGTTATGGAATCATAACCACTGTGTCTGCCATATTGGATCAGGTAGGTACTTCATGTAACAAACCATTAACTTTGTCCCCCTAATGTTCTCACAGGGTCCTTCCCACACTATAGGAGTATTGTACCAGAGGATGAGACTGAAGAGATCCCTATTAGAAAGTACAAACTGACCTGTCAAATCTGATGGAACAAGGTATTTCTTTTTGTCCAAGTCACCAATCCTCGCTTTAGGAGCTTTTTCAACAATCACCTATAGAAAATAAAAATGACAAAGTTGCATCAAAATTAATGTATCTTAATATACTTTTGCAAACCTAAGTGCAGCGTGCTTTAAAGTTCCTTGCAGTTGAATACAGGGCATAAAACCTTTGTTACACTGGGCAATTTCTTGTGAAACTCAAAATTTTGTGGTGACAGAAGTTGCAAGAAAAATTGCCCAGTGTAACATACATGTGCCCTGCAACAAACATTTCTCTTTTGTTTTTGTTGCAAGAGTTATTGCAACAAGTAGAAGTCTGTTGTACTTTTGGCAATACTTTTCGCAACACTGCAAAGAATTTTTCAAATTTTGCAGTGTAACATTTTTTCCTGCAACTTTATTGCAGTGTTTTGTCATATAGGCCAATAAAAACCTCGCTTTGACCTCAAGAAACATTGGCCAGTGTATCACTTCTCAAGCAACTTGTCTGGCAACGTAGGAACTTTTGATGGAGCTAAACGCAATTTAGGTGCAGTTAGACTTGAGGCAATGCTGGCCAGTGGCGTTTCGGTGTTTCAGCATGGTCGCTAAGCGGGGCAGGGACTCTTGGGATAAGCCACCACCCTAGGTGTATTTGAGGTTATATCCTTTGTGTTGTTCACTCGCTGCACATGCTCAAAGTTATTTTGCCGAGACCAGCCCACCCCTATTGGATCTACTTGCTAGGTATGGTTGTGTTTTTTTCCACTGGTTAGCAGTGTGATGATGTCTACAGGGTAGGAGAATACCACTCGCAGGGTTGTCATACTTACCCCCTGGGCTCGGTTGCACAAATCCTATAAGTCACCTTCCCCAAGCTCACCTATTGCCTATGTGCTCCCTCTCCCTCCCCATCCCCACCCCCTCTCCCTCTCTCCCTCTGTCTCTCTCTCTACCTCTGTGGTACCAATACCCTACCAAAAAGAAAGGAAAGACAAAGCCAAAACCAGGAAAGAAAAAGGGAGAAACCTTTATGGTAGGCATATGGCAATTTTAAAATAAATTTTGAGCTATTGTCATGGGAAGGATTAAGATGCAGTCCCTTGTTTCAAGAATGTGTTTGTTCTTCTACGAAATTTATGAGTTTCAGCAGGAAAAGGACGTGCGTCAAATCTTGTCATTTTAAGAAGCGAAATTGATTGAATGACAAATTCAGCTGTTCTGCTCATACAAATTATCAAAGCAACAACAATCGTTCTGTTTAATATTTGATTTGACAGCAAAATACACCGGAATGCTCCATGCCAAAAGTCCTTCTTCGACTGTAAGCAAAGGGCAGTAGTTTCTGCACACAAGGAGGAGGAAATCAAACTTTAATTCAGTGAGGCGTGACGTTGCAAAATGAAACCACGCCACGGCAGTCTTTTTTGGTACGCCTGTAGCTTTTTGCATTGCTTTGCAATCAACCCGATAATAAACCTACTAAAACCAAGCGTAAGCATAACTTCGCTGATTAAAGAATATCAAAACGGTACGAAATCTAACAATAGGAACTTACAACAACGTACACAGAAAGAGCCAACTTACCGGAACTCTATCGGGATATTTCTTGCGAATTTTCTCGCCTTCCGCTCGACGCTTTTCAAATGGATGCTCTTCCTTATATTCCCACTTCATTGGTGCACTCTTCCAAGGTCTTTTAACTCCTTTAATTGATATCCAAAGCGAAAAAACAAGAGTTGTATCCAACCCTAACGGAACCAAAATGGCGCTATTTGGAGCAATCACGTGATAATTTCAATGACGTCAAAAATTAGTTCATTCTTAAAAATTAACAAACCGGAACTAAACAAAAATAGACCTTTCCTTAAAAATCTCGCATTCTCCATTACTTTGAGGCATTTTCATTTTATTCGTTTATTTCAACAAATAACTACATCAAAGTACTTCCTAATTTCGTGTTTAAGTTTGCTTTTCTGGCAAAATAGGGAACTAAAGCAAAGGCGTTTTTAAGTCAACTACGTCGACCGGGAGTGGACGTTTCGTATTCTTGGGCAGTGGTTTCGCCTGAATTTTATATAAGTGTGGACACGCCGAGGAGGACAAATGTGGTAGCGTGAAGCCCGTTTGAAAGAGAAGACCTTTCACTCGCGGTTGACGTCCTTAACGGACATGTTAATTATATTTATAGGTTCCTGGCAACAGCCATATGCTGCTTAAGCTTTCGAGTGATGATGTATAAACTGGATTTGAATCGTAGCACTTAAAAAAAAACACGTTTATTTGAATCTTAACATAAAAAACACGTTGGAAGAAAAAAAAGAAGGAGAAGAAAAAGTAAGCTTGCGTTGGCCGGGAATCGAACCCGGGTCAACTGCTTGGAAGGCAGCTATGCTCACCACTATACCACCAACGCCCCAACGGCTATTGAAAATGTTTTTTTATTAGTTTAAAGAAGTGGTTAAAAAAATTATTAGTAGACTGAACTGTATGTTAATTACAATGAGGGAACTTTAATGTTATTCAGATACTACAGGCGACACGGGTTGCCCGGGGCCTGACTAGAAGAGATGACACAGCGAGCAGCGCGGCCGAATGAAACGCCTCTGGCATAGAAGGTATTACTACATCACGGGGCAACAGATTCCATGCACGTCCTGATAGATCTTGGGCCTGATCATGAAAGGACATCCCGTAGGCTTTTATGGTGAACGATAGTTGGTGGTTACCTCTTATGAGACCACGCTACACGTTTCATACGCCGGAGTCCGTCACGATGTTAATTTTCACCCACACAATAAAAGCAATCTCAGAACATATAACGTTGGCTTTCTCACTAGGGCTAAACGTGATTTATATGAAACACCGTCAAGTGAGTCTTGGCAAGAACTAGGCAAATTGTATTTGTATTGAATTAGCAGTGACATGACTGTGGCGAAGTGAAAGTTCTGTCGCTTTGATTTTAGCATCTGATTAAACGAGTCCGGCGTTTCAAACGAAACGTTTATTTTGCCCCTCCTGGGTAGACAGTACAGCCTTAACAGAGTGCGTTTTGAATATACAGTACTTCAGCGTTAGTCAAACAGCCGAGCAAGCGTTATTTATCCTTTGAAGGTATAATTCTTGCACAGCTGTTACACGTGTACGTAGAGAGAAACGACTCTGAGCTTCGACTGATCTCTTGTACACCGAAAACGATGGAAACGCTCGTTGTGCTGTTTCTAAGTTTTATCGTATCTGCATCCACAAAAGGTAAGTACTAAATAGAGAACTTTAACTTTGATGTTTTACCTTGGTTTTTTGTTTCGATTAACGCTGGGTACGCATAGTTTTATAACACATGATGCATACGCCCCGGCCAGTTTTGCGCAAAAGAGATCAGATGCTTGACTGAAGCGTTCAGTGTTAATCACATTTTGAAACACTAGCCATTTCGTTATGTGAAAATACATTGGTTCAAGACATAGTGCACATTCCACGTCGGAGATAAGCTAACAATTTTCGAATTAAGTTCTACACCAAACCGCCAGGATTGCTAGACTTTGGTGAAACAATAGTTAGTCTTTGGGTCATCTTCTGCCAAAAACCATCATCATACGCGAAAATCTCCGACTACAACCGACATTATTCCTCCTTGGCCTGGAGGGGGTTTTTTCCTAGGAAGCAAACAAAACTACTCCAAAAAATAAGCCGACTGTGCCTGTAATATGTGTGACTGCACTGGGCTAGTTTAGAAGGATTTCGCACACCAATGCATGACAAAACAAACCCTACAAGACTTCCACGGGCGCACACCCCTCCATCTCATAGCCCCCCTCTACCTGAAAAATTATCCTGGTTTCCCTATATGTTCAACGATATGAAGTTTTGAGAGGTGAGCGCCTTCCCGCACTCCCCCCTCCAATAATTTTCATGTCGGCTTCTTGCTTGTCAGAGTGCAAAGACATAAAGAGCAAGCAGTTTTGTGCGGCCTATAAGCACAGTTGCAAGAATGATCACAGCGTCAAACATTATTGTCGAAAGACTTGTGGACTGTGCGGTAAGTTATCGGCTCAATGATACGCGCTTATATCACGAAGTAAGACCAGCTGAGTTAACTCCTTGGGGGCAAGAGGGAGTTTGTCACCCCGTGCCGTCAAGGGATCTGGCTAAAGAGACGGCTAAATTTTACACTAGTTATATATTAGATGAAAGGAAAAGATCAATATTTTAACACTTGAAAACGAAATAAATTGACATCTTGGCGCCGAGTAGTAATATTCCCTTTCTATTTGATCTTATCATGCCGCATGCAGCTGTATCACTCGTAACGATGCTTTTCTCTTTCTTCCATTCAATCTCTTGGAAAAGATGGTGGCGTTGGGGGTGGAAACGGGTGCGAAACGCCGAAGGACTGTGATGTAGCTATTGTTGGTGGAGGACTCAGTGGATTGTACATGGCTGAGTCACTTCTCAGGAGTGGCAAAGAAACTAGAGTGTGTGTGTTCGAAAGAGATGAGCGTCTTGGTGGAAGGATTTACGATTACGTGTTCCCCCAGGTCCCAAGTGTTACAGTAGGTCAGTGATGAGAAAAAACGGTGATATGAAAATTAGTCTTTTTGCCTAACATATTTGTAAGTAGTTCTTGGGTCTTCCTCCGCGACAGTTCCACGTTGGTGAGGGTACCATCCATGCCACTGGCTCAGCTAGCTAGCGTTGCGTTAATCAGGCACTAAAAGAGATATTCTATTTGCGAGTTTTAACAATCAGAAAACAACAGTTTCACAGCCATGAAATGCAGAACGCAAGACGCGTGTCTCCCCACCCCACTTCTGTCACCAGAATGTCTGGTTCACTTAGTCCCGTTTTCGCAGACAACTAAAGGCGAAAACGATAAGGAGAGCATTTTCGTTATCGTTTTCGTTAATTTTTCAGGTCTTGGGGCTTGGAGAATTGACACGGCTCACCACAACATGCGGTAAACTTCTTTTGATAAAGCTTGTGAAATTTCCATTGACATCGAAGCGCAACTTAAAAGGTCTGTACTCTGGTGACCTCTTTAACTTTTCTTTACTTCTTAGAAATATTCTCTCAAGGTTAAAGATTCCTTCGGCAGACTGGAATTTTTACTGGAATCCTAAAACAGAAACCAGAGGAAATATTTCCAGGGACGAGCATGAAATCAAACGGCAGTCCTTCGCCACCTTAACTCGAGGGAAGTTTAAGGACATGACTTCCTCTGAAATGCTGGACTATCTCTTCAAAGCGGAACACATAAGCCAGATTGAAAAGTTCGCAACCTTTGAAACATTCCAACATCATTTTCTAACGCCAGAGGGCTCGCGCTATTATTTCGACATTTTCGGATACGACGGTGACCTCAAGGGAAGTCCGGAGGGTATTCTCGAGTACTACAATCAACTTAATGCACTCACAGGAAAAGAGATACGCCCCTTGAAAGGCATGTCTGCCTTCATCGACGCCCTGGCGTCATCAACTAAAACTCTTGGGGCGAAAATTTTCGCGGGGAATGATTTCAAAATTCTTTCGATAGACGAGCGGGCAAATCTTTTTCTTTTGAAGACACCGAAGCATGAAGTCAAAGCAGCAAAGCTGGTCATCGCCGCGCCCCCCGGCTCATTCAAGGATATCAGCGGTAGTGTTGCCGAAAGGATTCAGCACGAGAGAGCGTTCCAGTCCATCTTAGCCCGGCCAGCATTTAAGGCGGCAGCTGTGTACCCCAGGGCGTGGTGGGAGGAGTATATGAGTGACAAGGATCGGCTGTATCCCATGGAAAGATTCTTATCTAATAGTGACTGTCTGGGCTGGTCAGTGCCACATAGGTGGGTCATACAATGAAACGTTCACGACAGATTTCGAGGAACCCTTCAGGAATGGAAACGAAATATCCGTGTCTAGAGGATGAAGTGGTCATACTTGGAAGAAATTCCAAGTACTTTTCACAGAAGTCGAACCTGTCAATTCACCATTATATCATTTATGCCCTATAAACACTGAAGCTAAACCTAGATAGAAACTGGAGGACCACAGGCTCGACTCCTGTGAAGAGAACTCCACCCTTGAGTGCCAGAGGCTTGTCTTGAGCGGCTATTGGTTTTGTTGTGACTCTCGTACTCCAAGCGCGTGAAGGAAAAAATCTGGTACCCAGGGTGACGTGAAAGAGCTGATTTTCTTTCGCCCGCGTCACTTTCTACAAAAGTATATTGTTTTATTCTTTCAGCGGTTATTACCTTTATTCCCATTGAAAATTATCACTGTGGTTATGATGGTTATTATTCTCGTTCATAGTGGGCGTGGCCCAAAAGGTGAGGCAGTGCTACACGTTTCGTACAAGGACGGAAGCTGTGGCGAAAAATGGGGGGAAATTCTCAAGTTACCCAAGGCAGTTGTGGATCAGGAAATTCACCGGGCCTTGGAATACAAGTTCAATAGGAAAATTCCGCAACCTCTCAGTACGATGTATCAGTATTGGAACGAGGGAGCCTGGTAGGGAATCGTTTGTTGTAATATTGTTCATCACAGGCGGTCCTTGAAGTTGTTTTGAATTATACCTTTAAGGAAAAGTAATCGCCACGTACTCGAACCTTTATCCCGCGCCCATCGAATCGTTCAATTAAATTTGCGTTGAGTTTTGATCACGCTAATTGTTTTGTTCAAGTCTGTTGCGATTGGTCGTAACAGAAATGATCGTCAAGATGAAAACTGTGCCCTACTAAAAATCGGTCATTTCCGAAGACGGGTTTAAAGAGGTGAAGTATGTCATTTGATACTGACCGATAAATTATGTCAAATTTTGAGTGCGTGTCGCATTTTGCCAACAACCAGTTTGCTCTACTTTTATGTAACCGAGCCCTTTTTTACATGTGTCCTCAGCTCAAGTCTGCTCGTGTGCACGACTAGTCACAGAAAGCTTGGCTAAGTTGTAATCAGCGGTTAACAGTGGTTTCCAAGCCTTTCTTGTGACTGCCAAGATGACGGCGTTCGTTGTGGTGCGTGTCTCTGCCGTCTAAAATTATTTCTGGCGCGTAAACAAACGAGTTTTTTTTTATCATCCCTGCTACTTACACCGACAGCTTGAGCTGTTGCAAAGAAGCCTGAAAAATTAAAAAATTAAAAAAAAAGGGTCAGGTCCAGGCTTGAAAGGGCCTCGAGACTGCGCTGCACTCTGCCATCAGCTGGGCGATCAAGCCAACAGGAAGGCCGTATTTGATAACATTAACGAAGAAAGCCTTACTCGCACGAAAAAGTAGTGTATGTGGGTATTTTAAAATCGACCCGACAGCGGGCTTTTGTACCACACCAAGCTTGTTCATTCTTCCTCTAATGAATTCCTTCACGCATAATTTGCTTCTTTGAATCCGAGTCTGCTATACTGCCATTGTGATCTCTTCCAGGTACCTACAGAAACCTGGCAGCCGCGTGTCCATGAAGCAAGTTACCGACTGGGCCAAGAGGCCATTCCTGGGAGAGCCCATCTTCGTTATTGGCAGCGCCTATCATCCCTACCGGGGGTACTCTGAGGGCGCGATTATTTCAGCAAATAACGCTTTGCACGAGGGTTGGAAAATACCAATACCAGGTCCTCCTCAAGCACGCATAACCGTGCGCAAGAAGTTTTCTGAAGTGAACTGGAGGAACATAAGATAGAAGCATGTAATCGTAATAACAAACACCTAAAAATAAATTTATTTCCTCTGAGTTTATTTCCTCATTTTATTTCCTGTGTATTGATTTTAAATGATCACGTTTAATTCTTGCTCCCCTGTTTGTTGGCAATAAATTGTTTTCACTTCTCTGCATTTTTTCCTGCTATCATAGAAATCAGTCTCAATTTCGTGTTTTTGTGCGAAACACAGCTTCCAGAATGCACTCGCACTACTTTTTTTCTCTCCCACTAGTAAACATTCTAAGACTATACAGCCCTCTACTGAAGTGAAATGATACATGTCACGGCTATTATGAAATAGTACCTAAAATATGAAAAATGCATAATTATCATGACACTTAAATATATAATACTAAATAACAATGATCTTTAGTTACATGAAAAAAAAAAAGATAAAGAAAAGAAACAAAACAAACAGAAAAGTGACACATGAAACTGAAACAAAAATCCATCTTTGTTTTTGTTGAGATTCAGATAGCTGATCTGTCCTGTGGCTCAAAACTTGGTTTGACAGTTCAAGTCTTTTTGCACCCTTGGCAATTTGGCATAAACTTGAGAATCCAGGCTACAGGCCTTCTCTACCATTGGACTGACAGAGTAGGCTTGTTTGGTTAATACTGGAAGCTTCTGTGTGTCTGGATATCATCAAGGAATTGCTGTAGATCATCATCATCAAATCTACCCTCTAAGCTATGAAACAAAGATATTTTGTTGTATGAGGAAGGTTTTTAATTTTTGCTGTGCAATTTTGATATTAGAGACCTTAAGATACCCTGAAATTGGTGTACAGTTAACAGGTAGTACATTTTATTTTCTCTTCATTTTGCAATGACATCATTTATCTTACCTGGTAAACCCAGTCGTTTTCCCAGAGTACCGGTAGATAGAAGGTTACCCGTAGATGAAACACGAGCACAGAAGTTGACAAACAGGTAAGCTTTTATGATGTTTGACTGAGAGGTTTCCCGTACTCGTAAACCAATTCTGGGATATCTTAAGGTCTCCATTATTTTTATGCAAGGAATGAAACTCACCTTGGGATCAAAGCTTTGGCTTCTTCAGCTGTTTCGGGACACAGGTTGGCCAAACAGGCCAGTTCGAACTTGTGTAGTTTCTTCTTTCCCAGCAAACTAAAGCAAGTTGCATACATCATTAACATAACCAGTTTCACAAGAAGGTGGTCACATCATTGCAATTGAAACCTTTCATTCTGAGAGGTATTCAAGTTAAAAAATTCCCTGCTAGCAGAGATCTCTTTTCTTTTGTGCTTGCTGAGCTGATGAAAATTTGGAAGATACCTTTTCCCTGCTTCGAAACTCACTCTGATCCAACTGCCGTCCACAATCTTGGACAGCACTGTTCAAAACGCATTCTTCCTGTTATGATTGTTGACTATGACTTGAGCATGCCGTGTCTTGTGCATTCCTTTACAGTAATTCCACTGTCATTTAGTGATGTGGCATCATGTGAAATATCAAGTGTAGTTTGGTCACTACGTAACTGTGAAGCATGCTCAACACAGTCAGTTTCAATGCAGGGAAGAGGTCTCTTTTCTCGTTCTCATTGGCCCAGCAAACACGAACAAAAAGAGGCCACTGCTATTAAAACAATGACATCAACACTTCGCTGTCCTTGGAATACCAATGTCAGAAATCCTACCTCTTTTAAAAAGAAAATGACCGATTAGTAGTGATTAGGTGAAGAAAGTAATTGCTACCAACGATGGAAGAATCTGATGTTAAAAATTCAGGCCTTCAAAAATTGAGATGTTGTGACACTCTACCAATCCAGCTTAAAAACTTGTTCCAGAGTATATGTTTATCAGACAGCATCTTAATACCTTCTGACTTGAGCTATGGTTTCTCTGTTCTTATATCTGCTAAACTTTTGTGTGTAATTCAATGTTTTGATGAAAACTTCAGAAAGTTCTTGCTCCTCCTCCGTCCCTTCATTCTGCGTCTTTCTATGTTCCAGTAACATGTACACCTCGGAGTTCAACAAAGTTTCTGCGCTTTCAAACTCTGCAAATTGATTCAATACATATCGTTTACCTACTAAATCTTGCATTTTTTCCAAGTGAGCTGTTTATTTGATCTAACTCTTCACTTAACAAGATTTAAACTATTCTTCACGAATCTTCTGAAGTTCTTCAGGACCTTAAGTTTAACTTAAGTTTAACTTAAGTTTAACCTGTTTTGAGAAACGGAACTTGTAGACTTATCAAAACGTTTTTGTTGCCCTTCGCCTGAAACTTCATCAACGAACAAACAATAGATACCAAGATATCAGTATAAAGTACGATCTTTTCAAGAAAAGACTTGCATGGTTTCTACGTTTCTCTAAGCGGTCAGTCTAACAATGAGATAAGTAACCTGGGGCTTTTTCTACAATTCTGAAAGCGTCAAAAGACAATCCAAACCTTTCGGAAATTGTAATTCAGTGGCATCTTCTTCCGCAGCGGCTGTTTGTGCCGAAGCACCACCGGTCGCCATGTTGAAAAGCCTTGCTGTGTAGCCGCGCAATTTGTATTTGACTACTTCCCAGGCTCTCTAGCACTCCCTGTAAAGACACAGGAACCCCAGACTCACAATATGAGTGCTCAGTTAGGAAAACGATCGCTTAATCTATTAATTTTTTTTTCGATCTTAACCTAGCCCTAACCCCCGATCGCTTAATCTTACTTAATAACGAAGGAAATAAATTAAATAAACTTACCTTTAATGTATCTTGTGCGTAACAATGTCGTGATTTAAGCATTTTTACTTCCGGTTCTTTGTTACATCATTGGCACCATATTAACCATCTTGTAGACCATGCTTTCCGCCGTTTTTTGTCATCTAGTCACTTTCAATGTTTATTAAAGAGTCATATTTGTTCCTATCTGTAATATTGGCTCTTTGCTCTTCGTTTTTCCTACAAATGATGTTACATTGTGTCCTAATGTCTGTTTGAGGCATTTTGGGCGGATTTTGTGACTCGTTCATCCTTCATTAATGCTTTTAATAAACAGCAGCTACATGCACGTGCTACAGGCCTATTTCATTTTTTGTTTTGTTATTGACCGACAGGTGGCTGAAGAAAGGCACTAAAAGAATGGGTCATACATTGTTGATTATTGAAAGCCTTCCAACCTTTTCAACAGTAAAACACAACAAACACTGTCATTTACATGTAACTCTGCCCTTTAAGCAAAGTCAGATTAAAAGCACTTTCTATGTCTTGAAAACTTGCAGCCCTTAAAGGTCCTCCTTTGATCTGTAGAATCAACTGGAATTTGACAGAGTGCAATGTATAAATTCTCCCTTGGCAGTGAGAGAAAACGTCATATACTACTAATGTGCAACTATACAATATCAACACAGAGCTATTTACAAATGACTCATCGGTTAATACAATAACAGCTGTCAACTTCAACATCTATGGTACACTTTTCAATTAACTTAGCTTCTCAAATTTTGTCAGTTACAATTTCATACTGAAGTCCAGTTAGTTTGTTAACGCAGATAAATGTGGTAGTTTTACTCCTTTATACAACACGATGGCTAATCATCTTTCATTGAAGAGCACATTTTTAAATAGCCTATAATTTCTCTTACAACAGCAATTTTAGTTCATATCTTGCAAATGAGATTGGAGGTGCTTTTCATTTATTCTAACAGCACTTAACTTGTGAGGAAGTGTCACCTCTCTATTATACAATAACCAGTGCTTCACTAACTGGCATGTTTATCACAGCAGTTATGACTGGAACACTGTTACCCTGATTCAAGACAAACACTTTGATAGCATCTGAAATTCCTTTATCACTGATGCATTCAACAAGTGTTTCATAGGCATACATCAGACCTGGAACAAGCAAAGGAACAGTAATACAAGGCTTAGACAATGCATATAGCGAATCATCAAACTGAAAGGTAATGAGCAGCTTTGTTGATGGCATGCTGGATGAAATGTTCTGAAGGTTCACTGTCAGCTTGAAGGCTGGGCCAATGCCCTGAACTTGTGCTGATAGCTTCAGTGGTTCTGTGGCTGAAGAGGAAATTGGGTTCAAACTCTTGTGCAAAGCACTAACATAAGCTCTTGCAGACATAAGACGCAGCAGATAGAGATCATGCTGGAACATTCTGTGCATGCTACCCGCACTGTCCCGCTCGCGTAGTGTTTGATCCACAAACAGCTTTGTTTTCTTGGGGACGTTGAGCTTGATGGATTGTGCAGGGGGTGGGCCTGGAGTCATGTCCTTTCCTTCAAAGTTTGCTGTTCTCTTTAGGATTTTCACATAAAGTCCTCCACCTGTCGTGATAAGAATCAAGGCACTGTCCTCCCGACCAAAGCGGCCAAACTTCAAGGCAGTTACAGCATCTGGCATTTTGATTGTATTGACAAGATACTTTTCCTTGTAGATTCTGACTTCACCATTGCTCAAAGCAACCATGACTGCTTTGAATCCCCTGGCTTTGTGATCCATGAGACTCATGGTAAGAATATTGCTTGGGAGGTACACTGTCCAGAGCTTCTTTCCCTTAGTGGAGTAACACATCAGAGTATTATCCATGCAACCAACAATGATGCTCTTTCCAGTACGCTGCAGACCAACCGCCTGGGCTCCAAGCTCGATACAGACTTTAGCCAACTTACTGCCTCTCTTTAAAGTGTAAACTTTACCATCCCGGCAGGCGACAACAATGCGGAACTCAACGTCAAACAGGCCATTAACTGAAATGAACACTGGGACACTTGGCAGGCTCATCTTTGCAAGGACAGTGAAGGCTTCAGGATCAAGGATATAGACATCTTTACTCTCTGTGCCAATCACCAGACAGCTGACGGCATCATCATCTGCAACACTTTTCTTCATTGTCCCCATGCATGTGATCACTGTTTGCCTCTTCAATGGTGAATGTTTATGGACATTAGCAAAACCTTCTAGTTCTTCGGGCTCAAGAGAAAGAAACTTCAAGGAACGAACTGAGAGTGAGCCCTCACTTCCCTCATTCTTCAAGCTTTCTAGCATCTCTCTGAGCACATGAATATCAATCTTGTCTTCTTTAGCTTGGTTCCAGAGGTCTTGTTCAACTGCGTTAACTTCCAAAGGTGGTAAGGTGAACTTGAAATAAGGCCTCAAGTTCTTGTATACATAAATAAAAGGGCCAGAGGCTACTGCTACTGCAGGTGTGCGGGGATCGTTTGTATCCATGTAAAATGACACCAGAGCTATCGGTAAATCTATGATGGCACTCTCCATGAACAAACTGGTGCCTTTGAACACTTTAAGCTTCATGTCAAATGTCCCAGTTCCAAGGTCAGCAACTAGAAGTTTGTAGTCTGAATCAGCATTCAGATCTGCCAAAGAAATTGAGGTGGAGAAGGTGTAGAGGGATGCCATCGGGTCTTGATGAGCATTGAGCCAAACACTCTTTTCTGGAGATTCCTCATCATCCCTATGAATGACAAATGAAGATAATGACTATGATGAGGATGATGATGATGAATTCATC
>BLFK01000191.1:779577-801153 GCA_014634185.1 Astreopora myriophthalma
AGAGTAAAGAAAAGAGCATGGCAGTCACATTAGTTTTGAAACTGATAACTTTACATTTTATTCTTTTAAAATTGGCAGTGGCTACAAAATTAGCTGATCATGAAATTTTGTTTGGCTCAGACCAAAGATGCCATGCATTAATATTTTTTGTTTTTCGAGTAACACAAGAAAGGGTTTAATGCAAAATACTGTTTTAGTCTGAAGTGTCAGGCACTGTTTCAAAGTAATGTTTTTTATTCCTCAATTTCTAAGTTTTTTCATTTCATTTTTAGTGTTGCATTGATCTAAAAAAGAATGTGTTGCGAATTGGTACAACTGGAACAGAAACCCCTTTCCTAGCGGAGTCTGATCTGCCCGTGACTGATCGTCTGGCATTCAGTGATGCAGAAGGGGAACAAATGACCCAAGACAAGCAGCTGGCAGAAATGGAAGATAGAGAACTGGCAGAAGCAATGTTGCAATCAGCAAATGACAATTCCCAAGGGTTGAGCTCTTCTCTCTCTTCTCAGTCCTCATCTGCCAGGATTGTGTCTGGCATAGCCAATGTTCCAGAGGCGAGCATTCAGAGAATAGTTGATCTTGGTTTTACTAGGGATCAAGCTATTTTAGAACTTCAGAGAACAAATGGAAATGTTGACGTGGCCTCTGCTGCACTCATAGCAAGGTCATTTTCAGTTCCACCGCAAACAAGGAGATAATGAATGTAGATTGTAGCATTTTATGGAAATTTTGATCAGTTTTGGTTGCCATGTTTTTTTTTTTTAAGCTTAAGCCTGGTTGCCACTTGTGCGATAAACATATGCACAAGCACAAGTACAAGAAAGTTGGTTTTTCATAACAGTCTTAGCATTATCTTAAGTGTTTTTTAGGTTGCGACAAAGGAAGCAGATGTTTGGTTGACAGATGCAAGATGTTAGGGACCAAATTGTATAGCAATGCAAGAGTGACAAGCAAATTCAAATGATGTTGCCTTAAGACAAGAAAGTGGAAGTATCGGCCATTAACCCTTTACCAGCCCCCTAAGTGGCTGTCCCAATATTGCCACTTATAGATTTTACTCTTTCGAATGCCAGACGATTTTACTCGTCACTGGGAGACCTCTGTGGGGTTAAAGGGTTAAGGCTAAAATTCACTGAGGTACTAGGAAAAAATTGCACCTGACACACTTGTACTTTAATGACCATGTTTAATGAGGAACAAAATTAATTACACAAGACTTGCTAAGCATGACGAAGCCTCTAGATTAGTGAACATTTTGAAATGCCCAAAAGTTTTACTACATTTTTAAATGTTCACTACATCCAAAAATATGCAACTCAAGGTACGTGTTGGACTATAAAATGATGAACCCTGATGTTACTATTCCAGCATTTAATGAACAGTATAATGTTCAGCAGTGAATATGAGAATTTGGTGTTATATTAACCACACTACCCGGTTTGGAGGTGCGGTGCTGCTAAGCTAAGCAAGCACTATGTGTGTCTTTATTGTGTTTTATCATGTTGTTTTGCACTTTCTTGATATTGACCACTGAAAATTATACTAAAACAATTCAAGCTCAATTGTTAAATATTTTCTTTCTAAACTTAACGAAACTGGTTAGAGAGAATGAAAATAAAGGGGAAAAAAAACATGTAGAACCATATTCAAATAATACAGGATATAAGTTGTACACAAAGGGCCAATTATTGCAAAAAGAACTTGTCACCTTTGAATTTAAGTAATTACAGTAACTGTTAAAATCCACAAATTGCTTGCAAAGTAAAAAAAAAAAAAACAGTCTGTGGAAACTCTCTAGAGTTTACCAGTACTTACATTTTTTTCCCTTAAATATGGCAGTGCCTTTTTTTGCAATTATATGACCAACAAATCCTTAAACAGAACATTTAAAAGTACCCCAAGATACTTAAGGTATGCATTATCATTACTGCCAAATTTCATATCAAAAAAGACAGACTGAAGCCTGGATGGTCTGAAACATCTACCACCCTCCAAGGTCACAGGAAGGTCACAAACAGGAGATGGCTAGTGCCCAACCATATAAAGCAAAAACGAAAAATAATCATCATGAAGGGTTTTCATTAATGCTAAATTAATAACTTTTCATCATATGTACCTGTAATTTAGACCATTTTTTTCGATACATTTCCGGATCAACTTTCTACAGGGCACTGTATCTTTTTACCAAGCGTAACTTACCCAAAAATGCAAACTGTTTAGATTGGATAAATGTAAATTAATTCGGTCAATTCACAAAAAAGTAAAAAAAAAAAGAATATTCTTTTGTGCACATGCATTCCCTCCCAAAACTTCCACTTGTCTTGAAAAACAATTATCTCCCTACTGAGACCTCCACCTCCACGGCATGGTCTAAAATGATTAACTGAAATTTGGCAACGGCTTATTTGGGACTAACATTCTCAGAGAAAACATAAAATATTTGCAACTAGACTAGTTACAAAAACATTACAAAAGTATCACATCTATGATGTACAACAAGAAACATGCATCATATTCTGGTATGGTTACAATTAACACTGCTTTGCTTTGTTACTGTAAATACGTGTAAACATGCACTGCAATGACTGAATCAAAATAAACACAACTATGACCCGAAAATACTTTTACCAGTGAAAGTGAAAACCTTGCATCAGATATATACAAAAACAGTATTCACACCCCATTAAATGGAGGTTGCAGGTTGTGTGATCCTGGCAAATATCTAGACCTCCACTGCTCCCCCTGAAATTCCAGAAAAGGGGCTGAAATGCCAAATTTTGAGGAACTTTGAATTTTAAGAGAAGCAAGCATTAAGGTGGTGGACTCAGGGTTCATACTTTTTTGAAGGTCAAAATATTCAATGATTTTCCTGGACCCTATTTTGAAAATTCAAGGACTTCTTTGTATATGAGTTGGTCCAACCCTGGAAGGAAAAATAATGTTTACATGCAAGAGTAATGAGAGCACTGGGGGGAAAAAATGAGTGTTTTCACACATTTTCTTAAGCGTTTTGAGATGCTTCTGCTCTGTTTGGAGGAACAATTGCCCCCATTCCTTTAGAACTTAGTGAATTTAATTAGGTCTTGATGTTTTTAATTCTATAGTACTGACCAAGTCGACAGTCTCTTTCGACTCTCGATTCTTGACTCAATTTGTGATAGTCAAGTCCTGCGAGTATCAAGGATCAAGACTAAGCCATCGAGAATCAAGTCGAGGATCGGGTCTCCTAAGATCAAAGATAATGAGCTTGTCGCTTGACTGATTACTCGATAAAACACTGATGCAAGAATCATTTCGCTACTTCCTTCGTGCATAGAAGAACGCTTTAAGTTTAAATCCATAATGCTTTCCCCTCCAAGAACCACTAATACTTGTATTCCCCTTGTTCAGTGAAAAATCAGGGACCAAAAAGAATTTCTGGTATTTTCAAATATTTAGACCCCGACATTCAAGCATTTTTAAGGCTTTCCAGATGAGTACATGAACCCTGCACCTTTCACAGCTTGGGTGCTGTAGGTATAATTATCCAGAAAAAGCACCTAGAAACTGAAAAGCAACTGATTTGGGGGGATTACCTTGTCAAAACGCAGCCAAATGCCATAAAAAGTAATACTTGGTTTCTACAGTCAACCATCTGGAAACATATCGTACATCAGCATAGAAAAGAAATCTTATTTGTATTCTAAAATATATACAGGCACATGGAAAAGTTGTTGTAATTGGATTACCCAAATTTACTCCTCGCAACCTTTGAATCTGTGAAAGCTCATTCAGAACCCTACATGTATGTATCCCCAATTTTTGGCTTGGAAGTTGGCTGCCGTTGGACAAAACAAAAACAATTGGTTCAAACTTGATCAGGTTGGTTGGGCTTGGGGTGAATCATCAAGATAAAACTATTTTGGAAATATAGGCTCCCCTGCAGGACCTGGTATAGTGACAGCCTTCCAGTTGATAAGATACAATATGAGTGCACCAAATCCATAAACAGTTAACACAACAACTAAGGCTATAATGGTTTTTAAAAAAGAGGCTCGAAATCTAACTGGAGCAATCAAGCACAGCAAAGCCACACAGATTGACAAAGTGAAGAAAATTGACACAGCTGTGTTTATGGCAAGGATCTGCCCAAACTTAGCAAAGAATTGGATGACAGTGAGACAGAGAGGTACAGATGCCACAACTGTGGTGATGGCTGAGCTAAGGATTGCTGTGCCAATGTGCGACACTGCAGCTAATGCTCTCCATCCACGGATCTCCTGCAAAGGGAAAACATAATATTATAAACAATTACAGTAAACGTGAATTTATTTAGGAAATTATTTTATACCATCAATGTAATTAAATGTTAGCAGAGACCTTTGAATTTCCAGATAAGAATATTTAATAAACAATTGAAGGGCTGTATGCATATTAACTGTCACGACTCTTTTTCATATGTTGGTTATTTCGTCAAATTGCAGCCAATTTTCAATCGATAAACCGTGCCTTGAACCCTGGAGCTCCAGATTTCAAGTCTGGTGCCCTAATCACTTGGCCAAGATTCCACCTTTCCCAGAACTGTATTTGAATTTTTGAGTAATTTACAATTTGGATGGTGTACTGAAAATAATAAGCGCCAGGCAACCTTCTCCTTTCCTTTTTCAGTGAAAGAAGAACACTTCTGTTAAAAAAAATAATAATCAAGGCCACTCAAAAATACCTTCCATAAAATAACTGACAAGCAGCAAAAAAGTTACCGCTATCTTTTGAAACTGACAAATATTTGAGTAAAAGTTAAACAGTCATGTCTCACAACTTCAACATAATTTTATGGTGATCTTTGGAAAAACCCAGGCTGTATAACCAGGGAAATTCAAGCAAAACCTTCCTTGAATTTTTTGAAAGCCGTTTGCCTTACAAAAAAAATAATTAACAACTACATCACGAAATGGAGGTTGGGTGCCTGGGATGTCCAAGGGCTTCCACTGGAGGCTGGCCAGCCAGCCCCTGGACTGAGTAACATTCCGATGGCTGGATATTCCTGCAACCCAGCAATGAGTCTCCATGCCAGGCATCCAGGCACCCCTCACACTGACAAGCAGTGGAAAAATAGGGAGGGGATGGGGCGGGGGGAGCAAGCCAACTAGGCGAAGCAGCACAAGAAGGCCTGCAAGATCTCCAACAAGTGCAGCCATGTGACTGAAGAACCACATGAGCATGCACTTAGGCCATGCACCGCTGACCGCTACTGCTCTTTGAAGATGACCATGCTGACAATCAGCACTGCTCTTTGTTGTTAACTTTGTTAAATTGCATTTAACTGCATTTAAAAAAACAATCCTGACAAAATAATTAAATGAGGTAAACCTTTGAGGTGGAGAGTGAATCTGGAATGGTATTTCCTGCCATGATGTAGCCTTCAACAAGATGGACGCAGTAATCTACAGATGTACCGACTAAGATGGAAAGAGAAATGGCCTCCACAGCTCCCAGCTGCCATGATGCCAAGTAGAATATTGCCACGACTGAACTTAGCACACCTAAACAGTAAACAGGAAGTGTGTTTATTCAAACAAGAGCTCACTAAACTCTCCAATTGATCTCTGATTTTCATTTTCCATTTTCACCCGTAATAAGTCCGTATGAGCTAGCATAACCTACGTGATACGCCTGTTTTTACATGAATAGAAAAGCAAACCACAGGAAATTATATAATAAACTCAATTCTACACATGTTTTGATTGGTTCTCACTTATGATCTATTAGAGGACAGACTCATAGATGACATCATCTATGTGTGTTTTTGTTTTGTTTTTTCTCTATTATATAAAACAAATACATTCCATGCCGCCGTGCGTCTGTTCAGTAATAGATCATAGAAGACGTCAAAATGTGGTAAGAAAATCTGTGATAGACTCAGCTATCACCTTGTGTGCCACTTTTCTGTTCTTACCACATTTTGACGTCATCTATGATCTATTACTGAACAGATGCACGGCAACATGGAATCTATTTGTTTTATATAATAAAGAGAAAAAACAAAACAAAAACACATGTAGATGACGTCATCTACATTTGTTAAATGTTTATTTTATGCATTGGGTTGTGAGTCCATTTACTCATGAGATTTTTGTGACTGAGCACGAGATTGTTCTGGAAACAGGAAGTCTCATGGCAAAATCGTGAGACTTGACAGGTCTGACAAATGATAAACGATGAAGGAATGAATGAATTCAAATTGCCGCTCTGACATAAATGCCTTTTTTTTCTCTCAGTTTGTCACCTGATATCTTGAACTGAAAAAGGAGCATAATGAGCCCAATTTTTACTTACAACACTTTGTATTGATCTATGGAGCACACACAGGAATGTTTGAGAGAGAGTGAAGAGTGTGCCTCAAGAAACAATAATTATTGAATTTGCTTTCTGTTTCTTAAATATTTAAGATGACCCTGTATCCACATACCTAGAATTGTGATCATAACAATCAGAGTAAGGAGGACATTTGATGTGAAGACAGCCACTGACCCAAGACACAAAATAAGTGAGAAGGCAATGCCATAGATCGCACTGTTGACGGCTGTAACCTCCGTAAATGTTATCACCCATTCGTCACTGGTGTGAAATGCAGACTGAAGTCCCTTGGGATACGTCCTCAGTTCATTCTTGAAAAATTTGTTCCAGTTTTCATAATCCTGCAATCTGTCATGAGATGACTTCCCCGAAAAGACAGTCTACAAAGACAAAAGATTTTTGTTCCTTGTTAACAATGTTTCACTACGCTTTTGTTTCATGGATGGTGCCATTTGATCATTTTGTAAGGAAAAATCTCTTCTCTAATATATAGTAAGTAATCATAATCAAACTGCATGAAGAATTGAATGTGTTGAATGAAGAGTCCGTCGTTTATTCTACATGCTTCCATGACAAAAGTATGCAGACAGTAAATGAAAAAAACTTCCAATGAAAGCTGGAAAAACATGCAAGTTTGTTGCGTGGCAGTTGCCAGGCATGTATTTTGTCCTGGCCAACTTGTATGTGTGTTACGTTAGTGTAACCCTTATAAAAATGTAATTTTCTGCTCGGGGTTTTGTGACAGGCACATCTGTCATTTTACATGCCTTTCCTAGATGAGCCAATGGCAGTGCTCTTGGTACAAATGTTAATTGTAAAATATTGTTGAAATAAAAAAGTAAACAAATAAAATATTAATAAGATTATTTACTGATTCAAAAGCCATCTTCATCCAGTAAGTCTCATTGCCATGACCTCCATTTTGACTTTTTTTGATTTTCATCAGGTTTGCACGTGATCCTCCTGTGCTGAATGAAGGTGCCTTGATATCAGCACAATCTTTTTTCCAGGGATCATGATACAGATCTTTATGAATTTCATCCATAATCCAGCCTGGAAAGCAATCTGCACCACGTGGTTGAACCAGTTCCCGATTGTTGCTTAGTTTTTTACACAGTCTACATGCATACATGAGAAATTTGCTCCATTCATTCACCACCAAGTCAGTGAAATCATAGTCTGGAATAACATCACCCTAAAATGCAACAAATAGAACACTTGAGTAAACATTGGATAATTGGCAGAAGAGCTAGGCAGAAGAAATAGTGGCATTTTTTTGTTTTGTTTTCAGGGTTCTTCAGGGCCAAGTTGTCTGAAAGTGTGTTAGGGCTAAACCTGGTTAAACACCATGACAACCTACAGGTTTCAGTCGAACTTAATCCAGGATTCACTCTAACTCCTCGTCAAACAACTTGGCCCCAAAGTTTTTGCGACTTATGAAAATCCAAGTCTAGTCTACCAAGTGGTGCTGGCTACTCAAAGGAAACATTGATAATGGCTATGGATCAAAAAGTGTCCACTGTCCATTGGCCAAATAAAACAGTGCTAAAAGTTAACCCCAGTGCATGGTTACCAATCGGGCAAACATCCCTGAATTCTAATTGGCCCAGGCCAAAATAAAGCTCCTCAATTTCCTTTAGTCCAACACCAAAAAACCCCACAGACGTTTACCTTCTTCGCAAGAACACTCTCTCTTATGATCTTGCTGCGGTCAATAGCCTTCAGACCAAATATGACATAAACTGTAGCTGATGTATCCACAATGGGTTTCTCAATAGGTGTGCAGCCTCCAGGACAAAGAGGAGGAAGTGTCCTGTTCTCCTGGGGTACTTCTGTGATAACATTCCTAGAGGTACCTGTATAAATGAGAGCGTGAAAATGAGCATGAACTAGTGGAATAAGAGTTCACTTCATGGATGGATTAACAGATGGATAGAAAACTCACCTTACTCATAGCAACTAAGAAAACACAAAATAACACTCCTGGTCAAGGACAGAAATGCAAGAGGAATGGTGATGACTAAATGGCAGCCACAACAGATTTTCACAGTTTATTTAGGTTTCTAGCTTGCACATTATTTTCATTTACAAGATGTTTTGTACTTGGTTTAAGAGTTTCATTTTATTCAGATACAAGATTATATAACATTAATTGAGATATTATTACAAGCTCAATAGAGATTCAATCATTCATTCACTCGCTCACTCATAAGCAGCGACACCACTCTTGGGGTCTTCTTCTAGCTCCTCCACCAAGACTGTGCCTTAAATTACGGAAAGTAATAGATAACATCGACCTAAACTTGATAGACAGCCCATGACGTATTACACCACGCATCACTCAGTTCTTTGTATAGCGAGTAACATCGACCTAAACTTCGGTTAGCCTAAATAGCGCTCCGGTTAGCCTACATTAGCTTAGATTGCTTGTGGTTAGCGGATATTAGGGTTACGATTTCTGGTAAAAAAAAAATCGAAAGTTTGGCAGAATGACATCAGTGGTTAGGTGGATATGATTCCCACTTGGTAGTCCGGTGATCCGGGTTCGAGTCCTCTTCATGCCAACTGTTTTTTAACTTCAGAAAAAAAGTTTAAGTGTGATTTCTACCTGATGTAGTTTCACACTTAAAGTTTCAAGTTTCACACCATTTAAGTCAATGTGATCTAGTTGCTTCCTTAAATTACATGTAAATGCCCACCATTTTGAAAGGTCACAACTTTTCTGTGAGTACTGGTACATCACCACAGTGCGAAATATTTTTTTAAACAGTATTTTATGTACCTGAATTGGGTTGTTTTGTAGCTAACGTTGGTGCTTTGGTCCGCTTAGTCTTTCGCTTTGCTGTAAATGAAAACAAGTCAGATTTTATTTTTTAGTTCTTAAAGATTTGGACCAACTATAACTTTTCTTGCAATGGAGTAAAGAAGGGCACTTTTTAACCTCCTTTCTCGACGAAGATTACAAAATCTAATGAACGGTCAATACAAGAAGAGAAATGGAGAAGATAGAGGAGAACTGAACAAACCAAGACATGACACCTGCCAGGATGTTCCAGTATTATTAATTAACACGAAAAGCTGCCCAAAATGTGTGTGCAGTGGCAAGGTAATGATCACACTTAACACACCTGTCTTTGATGGAGAAACACGATTCTTTGTCTGTGTGCTTCGAGTTCTGCCAATGGAATAACAACAGTCTTTTATTTATAATTAATTTATACCTTTCGTTAAACTAAAAATATTGTCTAAATTTCACCACTTGGCAGTATTACATGGGCCTCAACAGAATTCCTACTAGGAAAAATTAGTAAGGTCTGGGAGGAAGAAAGTACTATGAGGTTGAAACCATCTCAGAGGTACCAGATAATGATGGTGATAATGATGACAGTGGAATCGACAACAATGATAACAATGAATAAGTTACAAAATAAAACAAAACTGAACATTAGCAAACATAGAACCATAGCTAGGCTCTGACTCACAACACTTGTTCACAAACTCTGTGGAGTGCTAAAGAACCCACACACTGTGCATAAGTCCCTGGTGTGGTGGTCTACATCTTTATCAAGCATGCATACATTTTGGGACGCAAATTTAATTTCAATCTTGCAAGTACTCTATTCTATTCTGTATGGTGAAGCTACATAAAGAACAAAAATAAATAATGGACAAGATAAAACAATACTAACGCAAGTGTCGATGACTTTTTTGGCTGGCTGGTAGATGTTGTCTTTGGAAGAGAAGTTGGCTTTGAAGAAGAAGTTGGCTTCGAAGAAGAAGTTGGCTTCAAAGAAGAAGTTGGCTTCGAAGAAGAATCTAAATGTGACTGGTGTCTAATGCTTGTTAGTGGCTGGTCGCCTGACTGAGCTGCAGTTGCAGGGGAACGAGTTGTAGTACTGATAACTCCATTCACCTCTTTGTGTTCTGTCGTTGGTGGTGAGGTAGGATTCCCTGCGTCATTTGATTGCTCAGTTCTATCTCCTATTAAATCATAGGGGATATCACGCGTATTCAGTTCGTCCCTGCTCATGTTGTATTTCAGGTTCCACATCTGCTGTAAATTGGTGCTTTCCTTGAAGAATGCAGGTGGCTTGGTAGATGGTTGGATCTTGGTGTCTAGACCTATGGATGCTCCTAGAATAATTAAAAACCCCACAAGAACAACCCAAGGGTATTTCTGTATAGGAAAAGCCAACCAGTGGTACAGGAATGCTTGAAGCCCACCACTGCAGGCACAAACCTTGTCATGCTGGTGACGTTGGCGGATCCTCATTCCTGATGGTGTTGACATAGGATGCACAAGTGGTGCCATTTGCAGGTCAAATGTGCCGTTTGGGTCATTGAACATGGCAAGATCAGTGTCACTAGAGCTAGGAGAGGGTGATTGTGGATCAGGAAAGCTGTCATCTAGAACAAGTAATGGTTCATCCTCATCATCATCCTCATCCTGGAAAGCTGTTCTTGGTGACATTTCAAACTCTTGCGATGCTGACGATGACTCAATTTGGCTGTGGTTGCGGTATGTACCAGACAAAAACTGCACAATGTCATCTGCAAAAATTAAAGGAAAAAACAAACAAATGTGACTTTTCACCAGCAATGTTGGACCTGACCACTTGTAAGATGGCCAAGTGGTACAACTCAATGTCAGGGTTGAGCTTGTTAACTAATAAAAATCTTCTCCATTCTTAAACAATAAAATGATCAATTGTCACTACTCTCAGTATGTGTTACAAGCTACTGTAACACTAACCTGGTAAAGAAGAATTCATGCCACCACAGGTACAATTCATCCATCCAAACAAGAATCTAAAAACATCCTCTTCCCACTTGGAAATATACTGGTGCCACAAGTTAAGAGCAGGGGGCATCGTACCAAACACAGTCAACCAGCAACTGAAAACTATCAGTGCCATAAACAAACCAAAATCATGAATTGCAGGCATCTGTGGCAGAAAAATAAAATTACAGTTTCATTGATTTCTCTTGTCAAAGTTGAGGTGATTTTAACTAACTTTTTCACCCTTTCATCACCAATAGTGACTTAACGGATCTGTGTGATTCCAGATGATTTCGCCTTTCAAAGAGGAAGCTTCTCATGGCTTTCAAGTTTTTTAGTGCATTTGGTCATTTTGCACAACATGCACATGGTTATTAAGTTATGGAATTATCTATCCCAAGTTACGTGAAGAAAATAACAAACAAAAGAAAAATTTCTGGGCACTGGAGGTGGGAGCAGAAGAGGAAGAAAATATGAAAATACAGGAAAATTTTTGGTGGGTTTCTTCTCATCATATTGCCCTAGTTTATGGCATGTAGCATGAGGACGTTCACCCCAAAATTTTAATGCAGTTGATTCAGTGGAAATTGGCCATGATTTTGTGAAATGACTTAAGAATCACACAAAATTTAGTTACATCATTTTTGCCTGAGATTATGCAGGGTTCTCCTTATGAGGGGGTAACCGGTAAAATTTACTGCTTGTAAGAGCACTTATTACCACCTGCAAACGTTCAAATTGTTGCTTATCCTT
Source organism: Astreopora myriophthalma (assembly GCA_014634185.1). Lineage (NCBI taxonomy): Eukaryota > Metazoa > Cnidaria > Anthozoa > Scleractinia > Acroporidae > Astreopora > Astreopora myriophthalma. The sequence goes on from BLFK01000191.1 coordinate 791,447, forward strand.
TGCAGAACGTCCAACATTAACCAAACGCTTTACCGGTTTGAAAAGGTCCCTTACCTGTTGTGCTGAAAACTAGGGAGAACCCTATTATGGGTCTTTCTGCATGTACTGGAAAGCAAAGTATTTTGTTCACCTGGCATTTGTCTTTATTTGGAGTTGTTTTCTATCTTTTGTTTCTTTTGTTTTACATCACCAGTGCTCCGGTACACGCAGCCTATTGTTTCTTGCACACCAAAGTCCCCTTTCATATATACGGTAATATTATGTACACTTGCCATCACATTGGATTCAAAAGGACACATTAGTTTTTGTACAGTTACCTTATTGCAAAATCCCTGGTGACAGCCTCTTAATAAGAATAACAATCTTACCTCAGAAAAGCAATTGGCAAGAAATGCTACACCCGTGGTGAATGACGTGAAGAAGGTTGCTTTCCCAGCCGTTAGTAATGTGTGTGCCAAACGGGATTCCAGACATTTTGCACTGTGAGCTTGGCGGAAGACATTGATGAAAACAAACACGTCATCCACACCAATGCCAATGATAATGAACACAGAAATCCCACTCAAGATTCCTAAACTGTTCACTTTGAAAATAATGCGGAAAAAAAAATATGCCATCGCAATAGGGGTTAAGATACTTGCAAGTCCACACAGTGTCAGGAAAAGGGAGAAACGAGTGAAAATTAAAAGAAACGCTCCAACAAAACCCACGGTGAATAACGAGAGTCTGAGGTCTGCCCATAGGGTCTTGTCCACTTCATAGTCAAAGATTTCTGTCCCTCCATAAAGGACTCTAATTTTGCTGTGGAAAAGAAAAACATAAAAAAATCAAACACTACACAGAATTGTCTCTAAACAGATTTATTTCTCTAAAATAAAGATGCTGCTACTGGCAAGGTTAAATTATTTAAAAGTACTTATTTACTGTTATCCTTTTGGAAAAAGATCAGGAAATGTTTTTGAAAATAATTATCTTGGACACCTGCTTTGGTGTGACTCACACCTTCATAAGTTACAAACCGGTATAAGGAACATTGAAATGTAGCATTTTTGTCCCTCTTGACTGTGCTTTAGTTCTGCTTTGCATTGTCTTTATCTCACTCGTGCATTGTATTCAATTAAGAGAGGTCCAACTGAGATTCAGAGGATGGAAAGAACAGCTTGAGGCTAGATATTAATTTTTATTTATGGAAGTACGTGTTGGGGTTAGAAGAGTGCTCTAGCAGATACCTTCTCTGTTACAGGACACTGTTGGTCTCCAAAAGCTGGTGATAAACGGTTCAAGATTGCACAACATATGTTGCTCAACAAATGTTGAACGATGTTGCATCAACTTGTTGAATGGAATAGAGCTTCTCTCTATTTCGTTCAACCGCATTCAACACTGTTCAACGAGTTGAATGGCCAATTTCAGCATTCAACATGGCATGACACACCATTCAACATTTGTTGTGGTGCAAGAGCTGCAACATTTGTTGATGAATAATTGTTTAAGGGCGCACATTTGCCAAAAATGAATTGCACACTGTTATTGCCAATCCTGAATTTCTTGTTGCACAAAACTAGGTAAGCGTTTGCACTTGAGTGCTTACAGCCAATCTTGTTACGTATTTTGACAATACAGCATTCAGAAACAAAAACAAAGGGCCACAATGCACTTTGGGTGAAGATGAGCCTTTAACTGTGTGTCTCCAGATTTTAAGGGTGAAAGGTTTCACGCCTTAAGCCCTGGTCAAATGTTGCATGATAGTCGATGATAGTCAAAACTATCATCAACTATCATCAACTATCAAACGGGTGGTCAAACGATAGTCGATGATAGTTGTTCCGAGGAAGTCTGGGGAAGAATTGTTCCATATTTCGTCTCCATGGCTACACACAATGGGGATGTAATCAATTAAGATGATGTCGTAAGAAACATGGCATTGCAAGCAGGGATGAATAATTTTTCACAGCGAAAGAGGGCGGCAGCCTGATTCGTTTTCCTTAACTGAAAAGCGGTTGCCGAAAACTGGGCCCGTCAATTTTGGGGGAATACAGCTGACCAAAAAACAATCATCGACTATCATGCGAGTGGTCAAACGCGAAAAACTATCATCAACTATCATGAAGAATTTGAACACGCTCAAAGTGAATGATAGTTGATGATAGTCGATGATAGCGCATGATAGTTGGTAGTCAATTGAGGGTGCGTGCTTTAACTATCATCGACTATCATGAACTATCATGCACCGTTTGACCAGGGCTTTAAGCCTTTTGGTCTTAAGCCGCTGACACATGGTTCAACATTTGTTGATCAAGAAATGGTGCAGCTTCTTGCAAAACAAAATTAATGTTGAACAGTGTGTCATGCCATGTTGAAACACGCAATTTAACATGTTGAACGGTGTTAAACACAGTTGAACGAAAATAGAGACAAGCTCTGTTCCATTCAACAAGTTGCTGCAATATCATTCAACACTTGCTGAGCAACAAATGTTGCAGAAGGTTGAACCATGCATCACCAGCTTTAAGTGTCTTTTCACACTTAACATCTAGTCAAAGTATCTCTTGACGCTCTGACATCTAGTCGTTCAATCTTCTCACAGATGCAGAGCGAACGTTAATTTGTATTTGTCAAAATATTGATGAAAAAATAGTTTTCCAAACTTTCCATGACATTTCATAATTCCACCTAAAAAATATACGGAAAATTTTGTCATCGCAGTATTCGACAAATTTCCTGCTTCAATTGTTTTTTTTTTTGTATTTTATGCTACGCAAATACTCAACACGAAGCCAATCGTAGCCTTCACAGAGTAAACGATCAATATTCAAGACCACATTAAAATATCGCATCAAAATTCGCGGAAAAATTCAAGCCTCAATGCTTTTATGTCTGCGCACTCATGACGAAGCACTTTCAATACAAGGCTTCTAAAAGCCGCTTGGTTTTCGTGACAGGGTATAAACACACAAATATACGATTTGACTTTAATTCTTTAAAGCCTCTTCAAGCTCGATGACACCAATAGCAGCTGTTTCATAGATCTTCAGTAACACTTGAATAGTAGACCATTTGTAGTCTTTCCAAAACTCTTCACAAGTTCCGGGACCACAATGGTTTTAAATTTCGGAATTTACGAAATAAGCCGTCTTCTTTATCCTTACAAATAATAACGCCGTTTTCACGACATACAGGTTTATGAACATTGCACTTACTCCGTTGACATTTTCTCCACGGCTTCAGCATATTTCCCAATGAAAGCTTTGAAAGCGTCATTGTGAGCAGATTTTGGGCCGTACTTCCAATATTTTAAAGGAGACCCAAAGATAATCTCAGCACGTAAAAGCTTGCTTTTGCGATTGCTAGACGAAAATGAGCTATCGACGAACCAGTAGATAAAGGGTTTGGTGAGAAGTAAATCTAAGGTCTGTTGGATGCTTTCATCTGTAAGGTTTCTCTTTCCGTCGTGATTGGGTCCATACCCCAAGCCTTGACCATCGTTTATTCGCCATTCCCCATAGACAGATGGATAAAAAAAGTCTATCACCGAAATAGGAGGCGTACAACCATCTCCAAGAAAAGGATCTTTTCTCGCGGTAGTCCATTTCCAACAGAAATCAGGAAAGCCATCTTGCTGCATTAAACTTTGCTCGATTTGATGAATAGTTTCGAGGCGCTCCTTCGTGAACATGTTGAGATCAGAATCATCTTCCCCTTTGGCGAGATAAACTAGTTCTAACTTCCACTTCGCTTTCTTTTGAAAAGGTGCATCGTTCTTTGGACTAGTGTCTGGCCAACCCGCCGACCGTCGACGTCTCGAGTTTGGCGGAGTCGTGGTTGGCTTCGAGATCCGAGACGCGACGGATAGCATATCCTCATGTTGGGAGCTGATGTGACCCGGGATTTGAAACGACTGCAAAGATTTGTCTATAACTATCCACTTTCCTCTTTCAACATGATCATGGTAAAAAACATAAAAGCCGAGTGCAGCAGGGATAAGTATTGCGAATTTCAGGGCCACAATAGCTCCGATAGGGTGAGCATATATTTTGAGGAACACTCTGAGTGCACCTCGAATCGACGCAAGACTTGACTTAGGTTGGCGAAAAGAAAGCGAAGGTCCTACGTTAAGATCCTGCAGGACATTTTCGCTACCAACTCCACAGTCTTGGTTTTCAGTCCCAATGGACAAAAGCTTTGAGAAGTCATCGCTTCGTGAGTGGCCCCGAGAAGCTTGCATGTTACGTAAAACAATCGTGCCGGTCCAGCTGTATTCTCGCCGCTGAAGTCAACAGAAACTCAACATAGACAAACTTAAACGATAAAAAATTGTCGAGGGAGAGCTCAGTATCGTAACATTTTCCTACCGCATGGCAAAAATTCTCACCCCAAGACAGCCACACACACAGTTTGTACAAGGAGACCTTTGTGTTATGAAGTTCAGCTATCACGTGACGTTGTTATTGACAACATCTGCTCTCGGAAAAAGACAAACGAATTATCATGCCATCCCATGGTCTCCTTTATTTGGGCTCTAAATATGATATTTCTCAGCTTGCAGAAAATATTAGGCTTCCCTCATTGTTTCGGCAATGCGATAATTGTGACGTTGCGGAAGCAGAAGTTTTGTAAAATGACTTGCGCGAGACTTGGGGTGGCTCAAAAAAAGAACATGTTAGAAGAGCCTCTTTCAAATATTTCTTTCATTATTCATGATTTGAAAACCGGATGACAAGTTTGTATTGAATTAGAGTGGTCTTTTGTGCTTTCGAAGTGAACTGAAAACAATCCTCTGAATTTTAGGTTGATCGTTGTCTGAATTCTCAAGGGAGAAGGATACATGATGTCATTGTTCGATGTCATTTATTTTGTTTTATATAATAACCCAAGTTATTATATGGCTAGCTCCGTGAGCGGGCAAGATGAACCAAATCGTGCGCTGTGATTGGCTACCCGAGCGCCGCCGTGTCCCGCGAGAAAAATTTCCCCGAAAGCCATATAATAAATCCTTTATTGACCAAGCTTTTTCGGTCAAGATGGCTGGATATTGGCCTCGTTCTTTTTTTTTTTGCGTTTTTATGGACCTCGACTTCGTCTAAAAACGCAAAAAAAGAACTTGGCCAATATCCAGCCATCTTGACCTCACGCTTGGTCAATAACGCATATTTATTCTCGCATTTTTATTGCTTCTTCAGATGCACGCGCACGAAGTTTAATTCTTTATTATATAAAACAAATAGATTCCATGTTGCCATGCGTCTGTTCAGTATTAGTATAAATCTACTAGCGTTAGTATAAATCTACTAGCGTTCTATCACGAATGCCGTTCTCTGATTGGCCAATCAGAGAACGGCATTCGTGATAGAACGCTAGTAGATTTATACTAATACTGAACAGACGCACGGCAACATGGAACCTATTTGTTAATTTTACAATAACTGTCCAAATTCCCGCGCGCTGATTGGCTCGTAGCTATTGTCTATAAGAGTACAGACAATGAAAATGACGTCAGTCGTATTTTCCATGTTATTGTAAAAAAATAAATCGACAGCAGTTTTCTATGGTCTATACTCATTTTATGACGTCATTTTATGGTCTATAAGAGTATAGACCACAGAAAACTGCGGTCGATTTGTTAAATAGTTTGTTTTCATGCGGCCAGCGGCAGAACGGGTCATGCGCACGCAACCTTTGAGAGAGTGAAGTGAAGGACGCCATTTGTTAATTTGTTTTTCTTTGGATCGTTTCTGAAGTCTGTTATAAACTTGACATCGGGTTACTTCTATAGATTATTATTCCATTGCTGCTATAATCACGAGGATCTCAGTGCAACCAGGTGGACAGTCAGAAATGGCTTTTAGAGACTAATGAATGTAAGCAGGTTGGCTTCTGATGTAACTTTAAACGTTACAATTCGCAATTAAACGTTTTGACACCCCTGCCTAGTGTCTTCATCAGGTGTCACAATTGTTAGCCCTCTTTTCATACGTCAGCGTCTTATTAAAAGCTAGTCAAAGTGCAAAGTCTGTCTCGTAAAAACTGCTTTTCATCTTTGGACTCGCTTTCTAAAAGAGGCCTAAGTGAACTAAACCCATTCAAAATTTTCTATGACCTAATTTATCGAAATTCAGAAGCATCTCCCAACCCCTACCCCGTACTCCCAGAAGGAGGGGAGTTGAAAAATCCTGGGAACGAGGTTGCTCTCGGCCTCAGAGGCCACGATTTTTTCGGTCAGTGAATCGCGGTCTCCCAGAAGAGAGATATCTACCGAGATAAATTCTACAATGCACCAATCCTTGGAAGACGATGGTGTTCAAGTCGAACTGTCCTGAAAATCCGCGAGAAATTCGCTTTTAGTCACAGAAAGCTTCAACCTTGCAGCTCCCGTGTCTACTGTTTTGATTTTTTTTTCCAGGTTTCCTATTCTGTGGTTAACTAAATGACAGGCCTCAAATGGAAAGTTTCACAGCATCCTTTCACTTGGTGATAGGGGTGCTCCAGAAAACTTTGCTTACGCATTGTTGTCGTCATCCTTCTCCCCAGAGGCCGCGATTCTTTCGGTCAGCACCAAGAATAGGCCGGTTCCGAAATACGCGCAGTCGTCGTGGGGGTCTATTTTAGTAGCCGTTGACAGCTACTAATTGTTTTAAATTTCTGACATTGCGCAGATGGGCCGGAAGTCCGTGATTCGCGGATTTCCTGGTTCAGGACCAGCCAGAGGTCGTTATTCTTGGTGCTGACCGAAAGAATCGCGGCCATTCTTTGTAAAATTTCGAGTTTTTAAAAGAGAGTTTCTCCAAAAGTATTTGGTATATCGGGCTCAAATTTTCGGAGAATGTTAATACTGTTATACTCGTTCCATATTCCGACAGATATTATTTTAACAACTTGATCAGAAAGTGACAAGGATATGCTAATGTGGAAAATATGTCAACAAAGATCGCTCTATACACTCAGCAACCCGTCCTTAAAACATCACGACAATGATGACACTATTTGAAAAATTGGTAGAAAATTATATGTGGTTACTCTTTCCGGCAAAACTTAGTAACTATTGCAAGGCGGGCGGTTGCGCCTGGGGGTTTCAAAACAATCGTCTCACCAATATGATTTCATTCATTCACCGATCTTGAAATGCATCATTTGTCATTTCAGTTCTGGCAGTGGAGGATGAAAGTCCCTTGAACCTACTCCAATGGCACATCCAAACCAGCAAGCGGAAGCGCTTCGCTTCTTTTCCCGAGTAGCTTACAGACAAGCTATTCGTTCTGATGGTGATTTGCACCTACAGGAGCCCATAAACGGGAGAGTGAAACTCCTATATTAGGGCTTTGTTACGCCGTTTTTACAGACCGAGCTATTTTTAGACCAGTTTTTCCCGCAAAAAAATTCAGTTCCAGTCCGCACGAGTCCAGACAATTAATTAGGCAAGGCTTATGGTAGCTAGCAAGGCTCCTGAGGGAGACTGAATTCGCGCGAAAAATCAATCTAAAAATAGCTCTCTCTGAAAATGCCGTGACACAAATATATTAAAGTTGTACGCTCCAGGTTATGGGCTCTTGCCACCTGATGTTGAGGCGACCGGGTTGGTATATCTGAACAAGACGTTTTTCTTCCAATATTGATCTTTAGAGCAAAATTCTATTGTTTGCTACGCCAACATGGCCTCCTTATCACGTGATTGAAAACTAATAGGGACCTTTAGCAACGAGGACGGCAACGGCAACGAGAACGTCGATTCAAAATAGGAATTCGCGTCATTGTAATCACTTCGCAATTATTTCAACTCATTTAAAATGCAGAATTTGCCTCTGCTATCCAACAATGAAACTGGCAAAAACGGCGTTTAAATTTGGAGAGAGATCGAAAAATTCAACGTCGCGTGCTGACGTTCTCCCAAAGCCGCTGATTTTGGTCATTTGACGTTGTTGTTTTGGAGAGGACGGCAAGGAAATGTACCAAATTGTAAAACGCACGTGCAGGGCGAGCAGAGCGATTGTTTTTACTAATTAAACCTACTGTTTTGTGACGTTCCCGTCGCCGTTGCCGTCCCCGTTGTTAAAGCTCCCTAATAGCGCTGACGGCGGAGTCAGTCGTTTCTCTCACGACTGTCTCAAATTAGCTGTGGATCGGGAAGTTCGGCTGCCGTACCGCCAGTCTTCATCAGGGCGATGCAGTGGACTGGCAGAGTATTTCATGGGTTAATGATGATCGACGCATTTCGAATGATGAATAGGGAGCTTTAGCAACGGGGACGGCAACGGCGACGGGAACGTCACAAAACAGTAGGTTTAATTAGTAAAAACAATCGCTCTGCACGCCCTGCACGTGCGTTTTACAGTTTGGTACATTTCCTTGCCGTCCTCTCCAAAACAACAACGTCAAATGACCAAAATCAGCGGCTTTGGGAGAACGTCAGCACGCGACGTTGAATTTTTCGATCTCTCTCCAAATTTAAACGCCGTTTTTGCCAGTTTCATTGTTGGATAGCAGAGGCAAATTCTGCATTTTAAATGATTTGAAATAATTGCGAAGTGATTACAATGACGCGAATTCCTATTTTGAATCGACGTTCTCGTTGCCGTTGCCGTCCTCGTTGCTAAAGGTCCCTATTGTCAGTGGACTGCATCGCGTGATGACAGAAGACCAGAAATATACCCTGCGCGCAAGCTCTCCATCTCGGGGATCGCTTTCACGCGCGCGCGAACGGCGAAACGTCACGCGTGAGTGAGCGAGCGAGCGGCGGCCGTCCCCCCCGAGTCGTCGCTCGGTCGCACGTGACAGCAATCCCCCAGAAAGAGAGCCCAGAAATGGAGCGATCGAAACGCCAGATATCCTAGGAGACCCATGCAGGGACAGTCGGGGCGATGGGGAAGTCTAAACAGACGAAATGTATGGGCGAGCAAAGTAAAAAAAAAAATGACGCAAGTCTTTAGCAGTTTTTTCCTTTTCTTCAGTGCCTCATTTTTTCCGCCCGTTTTGACTTTCCGGTCGCCTGCCCTTGGGTATCCGAGGATGAAAGCGAGACAAACAATTATCTTAGCTATATTTCAATCCGCGACGAGAACTATCCTTTACAACGTAAAAAATGAAGTCTGAGAGATCAAGTAGCATATGTAAGCATGCCTGCCGCTAGATCACGAGATGACGCATATCAAAAGAATCCTTTTGAATTATATTCACGGCTTTACGCCGCTGGATTGTCATTTACAGTTTGTACAGTCACCATATTTCTCAAGCGCGCACTCTTCGCTGCCAACTGATAAAATTCGGTCTACAATATAAAACAATTTTTTTTCCCGAAACATATGTTCGGCGCGGGGCTGGATGGCTCCCGCTATACTCCTAAAAAGTTTCTTTCTTAGTCCTCGACAGTTTGTATTTCTCCCATGTTCACACGGTCCGCGGCGTTCACACTGAATCCCAGTATGCTTGGGTCGACTTTCTGCATCTTCTTCTTTCGCTTCTTTTTATTCATAGCATCTTGAAGATCTTCCTGGACGGGCGCAGCTAAGAGGGCACCTGATTGGTTCATCCCTGTGGGCCGGCCCAAAGAAGGGCCCCGAGGAACTGGTACACCCCAGACGCTTGCCTGCAAAAGATCAACAACAAAACACTTTCTACCATACATTTACCTATTACGGGATATAACGCGAAGTCGCAAGCATCCAGCTCCCCGATGGCTGGGTAGCTCTTTTCGTTAAAAAAAAAAAAAAAAAAAA
>BLFK01000191.1:803002-820502 GCA_014634185.1 Astreopora myriophthalma
GTGAGATTTATCGTGGAATTCATGAGTCAGGTAAGGAATTTTCCTTGATCAATAGGCCATTTCCGAATTGCTGTTTGTCTCTGTTTCAAAGCGAGTCTTGGTGCTAAACCATTCAAATGATAATGAGTTTGATTTGCATGAAAATACAAAACTCATTTGCATTTGAATGGTTGTGCACGAGAACTCGTTTTGGAACCGAGGCAAACAGCAATTCGGAAATGGTCTATTGAGTTGTTGTTTTGGTGCATCATCACAGTCTAGCTTTCAAGAGTCGCAATTCCACGCTAAATACCTGACAAAGGTAACCAATCAGAGTTCGAGAATTCTCTGAACTCTGCGATTGTATTATTTATTGCTCGATTTCTCAGTTATTTTCTTACTATGCACACTGCAGCCAGTCGAGGAGTTACTTATGCCGCGAAGTGCTTGCTCACACCAATGAGAAAACTCGTCAGCGCTTGAAAATTGCTGAAATAGTCGGCGGAGATTTTCCTACAATGAAGCCAAATACAGAGAACTGTCATGATTGTCACAGAGCAGTTTTCAAGTGAGTATCGAAAGTAAAAACACGACGGCTTTGCTTTTGCTTTGCTCTCATTGAACAAAAAAACAAAAACAAAAACGCGCGAACTTTTCAACCAATCAGATACAAAACTAAAACCAATTGCGATTTAGTCACCTTCGTTTTCCCGCGCTTGGCGCTGGTTGCCTTCACTTGCTTTGCATTCTGATTGGCTCGTAAAACCAAGTAGTTAATTACTTCGTTTTCTGATTGGCTGGAGGCTGTATTTCCTTTGGAACGTGATTGGTTCTGTGGTTACCTTGGTTTTGCTTCAACGACAGTCACTTGAAAACCACTCATTCATTTTACTAATGAACACACCGAGGGGACTCCCGCAAGTAAAAGGATTCCTTAGTAGCGAGTCACTGTATTTTCTGCATTACTCTTACCTCATCCCTGTTTGGCCGCTTTTCGGCGGCAGTCTTGTTTTGGAGTTGCCGACTACAAGAAAGAACGATTGGCCATACGTTACACACAACAATACGGGACGGCGATTTACTTTCAGCGGTACACTGATGCGCGGGACGTTGGCATCGTGATGTGGATAAGAACCGAAGTTTCTTCACATGCAGTTTTTGCCACGCTGTATGGTTGCCAGATTTTGAAAGTGGACGAGTGAAGTACACATGAAAGAAAACTGATAAAGGGAGATCAAGGGGTGAGTTTCAAACGATTACAAAGCTGACGGCGCTCATTACATCGGGGCTTGGGATAAGATTTTATGAAACTACACGGAAAGCAAAGTGGAGGATAGTCAGATATCGTGGCACACTAAAATATTATGATCATTTGTGTTGATGTGGCAATTTGGGGGCATTGCAAGTAATGAGATGCATGATAAGTGCCGCGAGGTATCGCCCAGCCCTTATCCGTAACGTAACGTCACTTGTGTCTAGAAATGCAGGCAAGAAACGTCACAGTAAATAGGTTGATGACGTTGACACTCAACGGGACAGTTCTTGACGTTTATCAATTCTTGCAATCCTGGGAAACTGGTCACGTTTACTTGAGGAGTAGGGGCAGGGACTTGGGATTCATGGACCGAATATCTAAGACTGCCGGTGGCCCCTTCGTCAAAATCACATTTGAAAACATGTTGAACGTTTTCGTTACCCGAAAGTAAATCTTTAACCGTCTTAACTAATGAATCCTACTTTGCATCACGCCAAGATACCACTTCACAACTTTTACCCACCCAGCATGGTGTGGCTGCTGCCTTTGTTGCAATGGATGTTGTTGCCTGCTTTTGCTCGCAGCTTTGACAGCTTCATCCCAAAAACAATCTCCATTGCTGTCATCACCGCTATCATCGTCATCGTCATCCTCATCGTCGTTGAACGAAGCCTGCGGCGCCTTGGACGTTGCCGTACCCCAGATGTTGCCAGCATTACTCCCTGGTCCCCATGTTGCGGCCAGTGATCCACCGGTATTTCCCCACACTGACGAACTTAGGGGGTTATGACTAGGCTGATCAAAACAACGATAGTTATCATTATAATAAACCTTCTTGAACCCATTACTTCTCATTACTTCTTAAGGCCGGAGTAATCACCGCAAACTAATGTTTGAGCACTGAAATGCCCAACAAGTCATAACACATTTCTCTGACTGTCCAAGCTCTTTCACTACTCTACATAAACGCAAGACTCTTAGTTTACGCGCAATGCGCGTGTCATCTCGCATGAACCTGCCTGTCGATCCTGCGGATGAATCCTACAGTGTGACCATTCAAATGAAAGCTCCCGAGTATCAGGATGCATTTCTAAAATGCAACCATAGAAATGTTTGAGCCGGAGAGTTTTCACCCTCTTACCTGTGATCTTGACAGAGAAGACCCGTGTTGTCTTTTATCCAGCTGCTGGGCCTGTTCTTGTTGAATCTGCAGCAAAGACTTAACTGGTTGATTTGACACCACTGGTCTCTCCGCCCATCCAGGAGTCCCTCTGGCCTGCTGTTCGCGCTGCAGTTGAGCGTGCAGCTGCTGTAGCTGCAGTTCTCTTTGTTTCCTTTCTCGTTCCTCTTGTTGTTGAATCTGTGCGAGTGACATGGTCCCTGATACAGGAGTAGGGGCGCCCCACAGAGAACCACCAGTTGCCTGCAAAAGTTCCAAACTGTTAGCGTCCAGGTAAAAAGCGAAGAGGCCTGCTAATCTGTGCTTTCAAAATCTTTACTATTTGCTATTTTCGCAATTTCTTAAAATTAACTGACTCACAGATTAGGGTAAATGCGAGGGGACGTCTACGGCAATGATCAGGGAAAATAGGAAAAAAGCGCTCTCTTTCGTCTTCAAAGTTGGCGTTTTGTTCTCCTTCGTTGAACGCGCTAGCTTTGCGCCGTCCGACGTATTTCCTTTGAATTTTTGGTTCAATTGGATTTCTGTAACTGCTGGTTACGCCGAAGTAATTAATCGAAAAACACAATTGAAAACGCCCTAAGATGTGTCATTTGCTTTGTTCATACTTGACTCTCCTGCCTCTTTTGTTGTAATTTCTGCTGCAACTCGCGCTGCTGCATTTCAGCTTTCTGCTGCATCTCCTTCTTTCTCAACAGTTCCTGCTGTTGTTGTTGTTGAAGTCGTAACAGGGCCTGTTGTTGTTGCTGGCGTAACTCCTTCACTCGTTTCTGCTCCTCCTTTTGTTTCTGCAGCTCGAGCTGTCGTTGTTGTTCTTGCTTTCGGAGTGCCTCTTGTTGCTCTTGCTTCCTTCTAATCTCTTCTTCTTGTTTTCTTCTTGCCTCCTCTTGTTTCTTAAGGGAAAAAAATGAAGAGGTAAAGAATGAATATTCAACGACATATAAGAAAAACGTGGCTGAGATAAGACAATAACAGTGAGGTTCAAAACAAATAAAATTATGACAACCACCCTTTCATTTGTATCAACCTTTTTCAGTTCCTCCTGCTCTTTTCTTCTCCTTTCTGCTTCCTCTTGCCGGCGTCGTTCCTCCTCTTCTTGTTGCTTTTTCAGCATAGCTGCTTCCTGCAAACGTCTTCGTTCTTCTTCTTCTTGTTTGAGTCTCATAGCGCGAGCTTGGGCCTCTCTTCTTTCAGCCTCCAGCTGTTGGACAAAAACAACCATCCTCAATTCAAGAAACAACTGTAAAATCCAGTTCAGATGTGAACTATAACGAACGCACTGCAGCTTTATGGGTGACGAAAAGGTTCTACAGAGTTATGATGCCTGCCATTATACTGAGCTCAGTTGTTTGAAGAGCGGTTAGCGCTAACCCGGGATAAATACCGAGACATGTCCAGAAATGCCACTAACACTATCATCATCATTGTCAATATTAGTATATTATTTATTAGGAATAAAGTAATTGTCAATTGAGTGTCATAAAAACAAACCCGAAGTAATTCCAGAGCCAATCACATTATGAAGGAAATACACTCTTCTGCCAACTACAAATCGAAATTAAATCAAGCTATGATCCTCGCAGTTATGGACGCAATTTTAGCAATTGTGTAGAGAAGCCTGAAAAAAATTCCCGACTTCAACGGGGTTTGAATCGAAATTAGATCGAAATTAATTCACAACTTGGTTTTACTAGCCAAAAAAACAAAACAAAAAAAAACAGCAAAGCAAGGAAACACAGCCAGTGCCAAAAACATGAAAACCAGAGTAAACACGAGTAAAAAGTTTGCATAACTTTTTTGATCCAATCATAGGACAAAGCCAAAACCAAAAACCATTGGCGTAATTAATTAATTAATTAATTAATTAATTACATTAGTTACTTGCGTAATTACTTTCGACACTCAATTGAAAACTGCTCTGTTATAAATTACCCTTCCCTGCTGTTCTTTTTCTTCTTCCATTCTCTGAATTTCCTCAAATGAGGGCACATTCTGTTGGCTGTTTTCTCTGTCCCATGCTTTACTGGCTGCAGATGTTGAAGCTGAGGACCATGGTCCAGGCGAAATCATAGCTGTGGAGAGATTTAAAATGTGTGCGAAAAGATGCAAAGATGGAAAACAACAACAGAAACCACAGCAAGCTCATCGTCATTCATTCAACTTACATGATGTTGTCTGTTGAGGTCCACTGGAACCCCAGATGGACTCCGTGTGGGGTGATAAAGCTTGGGGTCGTGCTGACGCTTGCACAGGCGACACTCTGTCCTGGGTGGCCTGTGCCTGTGAGTGCTGTGTACTGGAGGGTGATGTATTTTGTGGTGAGGTATTCTGCGGTGACTGTGGGACTTGCTGAATTTGCTGCTGATTTTGCTGCAACTGCTGTTGCTATGAAGAAGAAGGTAATAAAAAGGAAATGTTTATATGCAACTATGTTGCAGGGTCAAAATCAGTTCTAGGTTCAAATCAGCTGATCATAACGAACTGTAGGCCTCTAAAAGATACCAATGTTGTAACCAAAATTTTCACTCTTATTGACCAGCCCACAAAAAACAAGGCACTCTGGAGAATTCTGATTCTTACAGTGAAAATAACAGACACCCTGCTGAATACAGTCATTCCTAAGAATGACCTGGTTGAGTTGTAATTTTGCTTGTTTTCTATTGTTTCTGGGACCAATGAAAATCAATGTACAAACGGGTTTTTCAGGAGTTGTTCATTTATTCAAGCTTTATAATAAAGCTAAGAGTTGGCATGAAGTCTCTCTTGGATGTTGCCAACAAAACTAGATTTGATTTAGACACAAGGACAATATTTCATAATTATGATAAAAGCATTAGTTACCTGCATCATGAGAGCCTGTTGGTGAAAGAGCTGTTGTTGAATATAATGTTGCTGCATCAGATGTTGATACTGTTGCTGAGCTATCATCTGTTGCTGTTGATGGCGGTGAATGTGTTCAGGGACACCCTGCAACAAAATGCTACTGAGCAATCCACTCACTATAGAACCTCTACATGTAACCCCAACAGCACTTTGTACGAGGACTCATACACCATGATAAAGTGTTGCAACGTGTATGTGTGGCCAAAAGCCAAAAGGTAAACATTCCTCTCTAATGAGATGTTTAGAAGTTTAAGAAAAAGAAGCCACTGCTTTACTGAACTACACTTTTGCTGACCTTGTGACAGGTTTGTCAAGTTCAAATCGCTGAAGTCATTGAGTGAGGGAAATATGAAACTTCTCCTGAAGAGAAATTGCAGTATTTTTTTACCTTGAATGGTGGTGGCTGAGGACCAGGTATAAAAGGAACTCTGCCCCATTGTTTGATCACTTCACCCAGTGGCTGAAAAGCTTCATCAGTTGTTCTCTTAACCAACAGACCCATAGTGAAGTAGCCATGGCTGAACCAGTCAGCCATTTCAGAGTTGGTGAATGGGCCTAAAGATGCAAGTAAAGTATACAAACATTTTCAGTTTTTCCAGCTGAATCAAAAACACAACAATGCTTCCCTTTTAAGGGGATAGTATCAAAAATGATCCTACACTTTGTTAAATTACCTTGAACTTTGCCTTGTGGATCTGTGTAACTCCACTGCACTTCATCTGGTGTTGGTGGAGAGGAACGGAAATCCTGTGATTGCGTGACTGTCTTGACAACATCCTTTACATGTAAGTCGCATTTATAGCAGGAAAATGAACATCAATCAAATGCTTAACACAATGTGAAAAATGACACCACCTACAATTCATTTGGGGATCATCGTCATCATTTGGGGGAGCAGTGGCCTCATGCCTAGAGTACTCGACTCCGGATCGAGTGGTCCGGGTTTGGGTCCTGGCTGGGACAGTGCCTATCTCCACCCAGGTGTATAAATGCGTACCGGCGAAATGCTGGGGGAGTAACCCTGCGATGGACTAGCAACCCAACCAGGGAGGGTAGAAATACTCCTAGTCGCTTCATGCTATGGAAACCGGAGTTAAGCGCCAGCCTGATGGGCCTTCAGGCTCGTACCTACCTACAATTCATACCATAATATTTTTGACATTCAAAACTCTTGGCAGCATCTTTCAGAACCCAGCTCAAGCTTTTTAAGATGTAGGGCACCTAAAACTAACTAACGAAACAACAATTCATATCACCTCTTCATCATCATCTAATGAAGCTACAAGGTTCTCTGCTGCTTGGGCAAAATGTTCCATGTTGGGTTCTTCCTCCTTCCTCTTTTCTTGTGGGACTACCGCTGGTGACACTACAGTGTGAGGTTGCGGGGACACAGGATGCTGTGGAGGTGGCTCAGAGACCTCTGCCTGTGGTTTGGTAGGCGATATGGATTGTGTTGGACTTGGTTGCCTCTGCTTTGTGGAGCTACTTGGTTCTGAGGGTGAAGTAAGAGAAGGCGAAGGCTTTTTTAAGTGTTCTTGTGCTTGGTCAGTTGCTGGTGGTTTTTGTGCTAACGGGGATACTCTTTCCACAGGCCTTGCTTCGCTGGAATCATTTATGCCTAAAACAAGAAAAATCATGCAACTACTTTTACTAATATTAATTTTCTAAACAGAAATTGTAATTTTTTTGCTCAGGGGCTATATTCATGGGAAGAAAAGATAACTATTGTTTGAGGCAGTGTTATCACTTAGTCTCATTAAAACCTATATATAGATCATAACGTTAATCAATATTATCCCAGTTTAGTATCACCCAACTGGTGGACTAATGCAAATCCTGCATTTTCATTGGCTACACTACTAGAGGACTATTAGTAATCGTCCTTGAGTAGCAAAAAGCATGACGCTTTCTTTTGTTTTATTCCCAAATAAATATTTCTTCAACTTGCATTTGCTAACTTTAGTATTGCCTTTTCTGTCCGACTAGTTAAATGATACTAAAACAATTAGACCCTTCGCCCTCAAGGGTCACGGGTCAATAGCCCATTCAGCTTCGCCTCATGGGCTATTAACAGGAAGCAGGCTACGGGTCTAATTGTTAATTAGCACTGGTTGTTTTTACTTGCTTGTATTTTGATTGGCCAGCAAAACCAAGTCATAAATTACTTTAATTTGTGATTGACTGAAGGGCGCATTTCTGCCAGAACGTGATTATTAATTAATTATTAATTAATAATTAATTAATTGTTAATTAATTAATTAAGTTCTTTTTTTACTGAAAATAATTGAAAACCACTCTTAAGTGACTCCAAATTTGCAAGTAAAGCCTGCAGACATGACTGAATTCTATTCACAAAATGGAGCAAGAAAACAACACAGAACCAACCTGTCTCCGAAAATATATCATCATCTTGATCATCCTCTTTCCAAACATCAGGCTCTTCAGTTTGTGATGAGTCACTTTCCGACTGTATAAAGATTAAGAGAACAAGCGAAGGTGAACTGTAGCCCTAGGTGATGTGCCCTCAAACTCTACCTCACCAACTACCTATCCAAAGATCAAAGTACAAGTATACATGCACTGTTCAAAAATACTCACTTGATTTCTATTTTTATCTGCGTTTTCCTTTTGTTCTTCAAATTTACTTTCCTCCTTACTTTTTTCTCTTTCTTCCTTTTGCTGGTAGAAGAAACCCCAGGATTAGATCAATACATATACGCAAATCTAAGCTATTTTGGACCACACATTGTGCTAAAATCAATCTTATACTTGCCTTCTGCAAAACAAATGCTCCTGATGAATCGAAAGTACCCGGTGTGTTGAAATCATCGCTATCATCATTACTCCATTCAGGAAGCCGTTCACTTGGTGTACCCCATCGCACATCCTCAAGGTCATGATACGACCTTCGACTGCCTCGGGCTGTCTGCCACTCGTCATCTGGATGACCACGCTCTCTGTACATGTCTGTACCACCCCGCCAAGAAGCCCGCCCTCTTGTTGAGCCACCTGATTAAAAAAAACAAAAACAATCAATGGTGATGAAGTTTATGACCTTGTATTTCCATTATGTACCAGTGGCACTGTATCACAAATTTAGTACACATGTTAATACAACACAGAATGTGTTAATTCTATCACCTCAAACCATTTGAAATGTTGTGTAAAACTTCTTTCACTAAGTGTCATCCAAAGGAGGATAAATTCACATAAAGCTGTTACATCAAGGGATTTATTGCATGCCTACAAGTGGCCAGGGGTTTTTTAATGTGTCTTGTATCAGATGTCTTTCGAACTGAACAGTTACAATAGCGAAAATAATGTGATAACCATGAAGATAATAATGAGAATGAAAAAGTGATGATGATAATCACAATGATAAAGAGAACAAAAATTCCAAATTACGACAGTGACAGCGATATTGACTATGATGATAACCATGAC
Source organism: Astreopora myriophthalma (assembly GCA_014634185.1). Classification (NCBI taxonomy): domain Eukaryota; kingdom Metazoa; phylum Cnidaria; class Anthozoa; order Scleractinia; family Acroporidae; genus Astreopora; species Astreopora myriophthalma. Next base: position 811,744 of record BLFK01000191.1, read on the forward strand.
AAAATGAGTGACTACGATGATGATGATGATGATGATGATGATGATGGCAATTAAACTACAGCTTCACAGTACACTGCATTACCTCTCCATTTTTCAGATCTATCAGCAGATCTTTGACCCGAAATCCTCCAACCATCATCATCTTCACCTGCAGCTACACCAGATCTCCAGTTTCCACTGTCGGAACGTCTTTCAGATCTTTCCCATGAAGTGTCGCTTGACAGTCGAGGCCGAGATAGTGACGGATCATAGCCTCCTCTGCCCGGGCCAGAGGGACCTGTGGTAGCCAACGAAAATTAAATCATGGTATTCCTTACAGAAATTTCCACTTTTGTAAATTGTTTAACATTGATCTGATACAAAGAGAACACACACCTGGTTCTCTAAGGCTTGGCGATCTTTCAAAGCCTCCACGACTGCTACAGAATGAATTGAATAACATTAAACTCAAAAGCGACTTACACTATAAGAGTGTATGCAACATGCAAGTAACACAAGCGAAATGTCCTTGAACACCGCTGGATGTTGTCACATCCCAAGAGTCATGGAAAAGCTAAAAGACTGCACCTGAACACTGAAGCACAGCTGGCCAGCAATGGCTTGAGTCTAACTATTCCATAATTGCATTTACCCACATGATTATTGATTCGTCAAAGACGATCAGTTGATTCATTGCTTTTAAGTAGCAAAATGCATGTATAAGATTCACAGCACTATAAACCTGGTTTCATTCCATCCTGGTCTGCGAGTGTCCATGCCGCGTCCAAACCCCCCTCCACCCTCTCCCCTGGTTTCTTCATAAGATGTCTGTCTTACATATCCTCCATCACCTCGACCACGACCTGAGAGTAAATGAATGCAAGACAGATCATGCAAATTATACCATGCAGTAACAGGAATGGTGTACTGGTTTGTCTCAAAGATACATGTACATGGGATGTGTTAACAAACAACACAGACGATACCTCGTAGCCCTCCACGTCCTGGACCTCGAGGAGTGCCGGCTCCTCGCACTCCACCGCGCCCCATCAACTTTAACACTGCATTGCTATTTACAGACCCTACTGAGTTTCTCTGGAAAACAAACACGTAATTGGCTACATAAACAATAGATCAACCTCAATAAAAGAAAAGAGATCATGCAACAGGCACAGTACATCCAACAAAATTACATCATTTACCAAATCAGAAAGTTTCTTGATGGGAAATAACATACATAATTTATCACTGACACTTAAGATGTGCTGTCTACAAGTCCAGCCAGCAGCTAACACCAGTCAGGGTTCGTACTATTAAGAGTTTTTCAAATTCCATGACTTTCCACGACCTTTCCCGTGACTTTTTCCAGTCTTCCATGACCTAAAGTTTAACTGCCACTTTCAAAATTGTCAAAATCATCCTTGTTTTAGGGTATTTTCTGACATAACTCGCCTGCGTTTCATTTTGTCCTTGCATCAACATCTGCAATAATTTACGTACCACACATAACTATAATAATTATTTTCCATGACCAACAATTAAATTCCATGACTTTCCAGGCCTGGAAGCTGAAATACTTCAATTCCATGAATTTCAGGTTTTCCATGACCCGAACATACCCTGCCAGTAACCACGTGACAACAGAGAAGTCTAAAGCATAACAGAAGTAGGTCCTATTTTCCACAAAATTATCAGTAGACTTGCAACTTAAACTTCAGTGTACAAAATACCTGTTCCTCTTCAGTCAAAGGCTGAAATGCAAGGGGAAGAACCGGTCTTGATCTACAGATCGAGTCAAACATCTCTAGCTCTTCTGGAAACTCCACTTCCTCACTAAACAATGCCAGCATCTCCTCCTTACCATAACGATGTTCCGCGAGTTTATACTTAGGCCCAGGGGAGGGGGGAGGGGAGGTAAGGCTGTTTCCACTTGACAGGGCACGGAGCCTGAAGGGTAGGGATGCGAACATCACAATCCTCACATACTTATTAAAACTTAAAACTTGCAAGGGAACTTATAAGTATTTCAAGTTCAAAATGACTTGGGACACCACCGGCTTCATTCACCCTTAGCTCATGTTCTGCTATATCTGTTGTATCTAATCTTACAGTACAGAAAGATTAATGGCTCAATGGCTCAAAACAATGGAAAAGCCAACTGGCAGTTACTCATCACAGCTAATAATTAATCAGATGTATTCACGAAGTTGCAGAACATTTGAAATGTAGCAAATAATAATGTTTTCAGCTGACATAAATGGACACAAAAGTGGAGTTTTAGTCTAGAGCTCTAGAATAAAAATCGGCCGCAAAGAGTTGCAGCATTAATGTTAAAAGATAACAACCTTTTCACACAGGCACATTGCGATCGCGCAAAACGTGTTTCAATCAGCTGTTATCATCGAATAACAACGACATGATAATTATGACCAACCCAACAACATGCAGGGTAATATAAAAGAATCACTTCGTTAAACTGCGTTGCAGTTCATAACAACTACCATACAGAATCGAATTCACCGTGGATACTTTTCGCACACTCACCATTCGGGTCCAAAAGTGAGTGTTTCCGACATCCTGATTGCAATTCTGTCGGGACAATGCATGAGTAAAAAATATTAGTCACGTCGCGTCAGATTTCCCTTCCTTTACTGGGTTTTGTTCTAATACACCTCATTACATTTACACTCGGACCTTGGACGCGAAGGAAAGATACCCGTGCAGATCTCTAACTAATTCGTTAGCGTACGATTAAAAATTCACAGCGCAGTGGACGTAGTTGGTCGTTATTCTCTACTGAGCGCCGCAGGCAGCTTTAATTTTTCACAAAACCAAAGACACAGGGTAAAGGTCACTGAAAAAACCCTTTGTATAATGTCAAGGATACCTGGAAATATTATCAGCTGATGCTGCAAGAGCTTTGCAAAATCCTTCGTTGAGTAAGGGTGAGAAAAAAATGGCGAACCTCGAAATTTACAAGTTTGATCACGTGGTCATCGCCTTTTGAGTCAAGGAGCATAACCGGATGAGGATAACAGCTGACAACAAATACAGTGGGCGCAATCTATTTACCTTGTCAGCGGTTTACCCCATTTTGGGAGAAAATTATAAAGAACGCGAAATCGATTGGGCTTTTTGCAGGCGAGGGTTGTGAGCTGTTATTCTATCTCTGAGACTTCCAAATGGAAGTTATGTTGCTTTTGAGGAATCTTCTTTTATTTGCCTCGATCTTGATTCACTTTCCATCATGTCTGGACTCTTTGGAAGCCGATGAAGATCCGTACAAGATCCTGGGTGTTCCTCGCTCCGCAAGCGACGCCGACATAAAGAAGGCTCACAAGAAATTAGCAAGAAACTGGTAAAGTTTCCCAAGAATTCCTCTCTATTTGAATTAATTTTCCTATTATCGCACTGAAAAAACTTTGATTTCTAACCTGCTAGGGTTTATAATTATTTTGAAATTATATCGAATTCTGTAAAACAAGGAGTTTTTGGTGATGTTCAGAAGTGATACTTCGTCTAACCAGTTATGACTGTAATCTTTAATGCACAGAATGTGGTGAGGATTGGGTATTTTGTTACTGCAAAATACTCCCCGGCCCAGCCATAACTATTACTTGTTTTTGCCCTTTCGCACAAATGGCTTAACGCTTTTGTCCCGGATTTTGTTTGTTCTTGTGTCTGAGGGCAGCTGATCTGTACAGAAAATTAAACTTTGGTTTGTCATAGGCACCCAGACAAGAATGATGATCCTGAAGCCCAAGAAATGTTTATTAAAATTAATGAGGCCCGTGAGGTGAGATAATAATAGTTTTTAGGGAAATCAGTAGCCTTGCAATTTAACACCAATTGTTAATTTATAGTGTTGCTCAAACAACCGCCCTTGAAAACATGGTATAGGTTATGTTTGCCTTGATGACCAGCTGTCCTAATTATTGGTTTACTAAAACAATAATAAAATTAAAAGATGAATACAGTGTAGAGTCCAGTTTTGACTCCCAACACATCATGTGAAATCAATATGCGTACAGTTCACACATTGTATAGAGTGTTTTCAGTCATTTGACCATTTGCCATATTGGTTTAAAGAAACAAAAGAAATTATTTGCATAAAATGGAGTTCAATTCCCAGAAGATCAATTTGGTACACAAACATGGCTGCCATTTCATTCTTTGTTTAGCGACACTAATTTAGCCATTGTAATGCCATATGAAAATGCCCCGTTTGGACACTATTATGACTCGTAAAACTAGAGAATTTATTGTGTAATAAGGCAAGAAAAATGGCTGTCAATGAAAGCAGGTTAGAGCTTGCTCAACCCTTTCCTGCCCAAGGGCCGCCCCAGTGATGAGTAAAATCGTCTGGCGTTAGACAGTAAAATCTATAAGTGGCACTCTTGGGCATTAAGGGGTTAAACCTTGGTTAAACTTTTTTATCAACGTAATCTTTGAAGGTATGTTTGAATTGTTGAAATTTTATCTTTCAGATTTTGTCTGATAAAGAAAAGAAAGGGCATTTTGATACATATGGCACCACAAGGCAACCGAGCAATGGTCGGCAACAAGGCAGTCCATTTTTTGATCCTCACAGTGGCTTTAGCTTCTTTTTCAATGGAATGCCTTTCCAGAACACTTGGTCAAGCACGGGACAAATCAACTATAGAGCATACTACAAGACTGTGCTACCTGAAAGCAATGAAAAGCCTTATTTGATAAAATTCATCTCCGACTGGTGCTTTGCTTGTGAGTGATTTTCAAAGAAAAATCTGCTCTTGTCACAAATCAATATTAAAGTATACATGTAATCCCTAGATTCAAATTTGATTCAAAACCTACAGGGAGAATCAAAATGTCTTAGAATTTGTCGTGGTCATTTTCTAATTTTGACATTTAAACTGGGTGGGCAACGAGGCATTTTGGATTTTATGGTGTCTGTTATACCGTTGTCTGGTTGTTTCACACAGAAGAACATGCATAAGCAGTATCCAATGCAACCTTCAGGTTGAAAGTCCCTTTTGAAGTGAACCTCACCCCTGCACATCCATTAGTGACAATGATGTGATGTCAGAAAATAAAAAAATGCCACTTGCCTGCAAAATAAAATATGCATCAGTATGCGTGGACAAAATCAGGAGAGTTTGTCATACTTGTGTGTATGTTGATTGTTCCACAGGTGCACAAATAGAAGAGACATGGGAGGAGGCAACAAGTAGCATGAAAAAGAATGGCGTGGGAATTGGCTTTGTCAATGTAAACAGGAGTCCTCGTCTTGCCGATAGCTTGGGTATAGGGCATGTCCCAAGCATCATTGGTGTTATAAATGGATATGTTTCATTCTATAGCGGTACAGTCACCAAGCAAGGATTAAAGGATTTTGTTTCTGGGCTGTTTCCTAGTGGATTGATTGAAATGGTAAACTTCCATTTTTCATTTTGTGGGGCAAAGTGTGTCACAAAATTAACACAAAAAATTTTCATTAGTTTCATTGAGTTTCTCATCAAAATGTTAATTATTTCACAATGTTGTAAGGCAAGGGAATCAACTTTGAGCTTTTGCATATCTTGATGTAATTTAATTTAGTAATAATTATTATAATTACACTCTTTTTTTTTTTCTTTCAGGTAACTGAAAAGAATTCAGAATCTTTCCTAGATACTGGTGAAACAAATAAACCGAATGTGATTCTCTTCTCACCAAAACCTTTTCCTTCAATCCTGTATCAACTAGTTGCTTTCAGTAGTTACAAGCGACAGTCATTTGGCTTTGTCTCATTAAGAGACAGCTCTGTGGATTCTATTAGGAAGAGATTTCATGCTGACCCCAAGGAGCCAACAGTCATGATCTTTAAAGAAGACACTGCTGCACCAGATGTCATTGTAACGGTACCTAAAAATATATTTTGTTTGTTACTGCACAATGTTGGCTTTATTTTTGGCTCACTAACCCTGTTCTCAAGGGATCTGAGATGTCAGTTATCTCCTTATCATTACCCCAGGGGTTCAGAAATGTCATCTGTGTCCTCAACCTACTTGTGATTTCCAGGGGGTCTGAATTAGAAGCCTAACCACTGCCCACCCACCCTTACCAACAGAGCAGAGTTACTCAAAGCATGTTGACTTATGGCGTGTCATGGTATTTGTCCTTGTTTAGCACTAACCTTGCTTCAAACAACTTGGCCCAGGGAATTTTTTAGTCTCCTCCTCTATTCTCTAGGGACCTGCAATGTCAGCCACTTAGTAACCCTAGACTAACCCCATGAGATGTGCAATGTCCTTGTGCTATCCCCAGGAGGCCTGAAGTGTTACCCATCTCTTCATCCAGTCCCCCAGGTATCTCAAATGTCAGCCATCTTTCTTCTTCTTTTTTTTTCCAGGCATCAGAACTGAAAAGTGGCAAACTTCGGGAAGTGGTAGAAAGTCACAAGCATCTACAGCTTCCAAGGCTTTCATCACGAAGCTTGTTTGATGACCTCTGTCCTGAGGAGAGATTTAGATCTCAGCGCAGGTAATATGTCATGATCTGTTTGTTATTTACTGACCAACTGACCAGCCATTGATTGATTGATTGATTGATTGCTCACTCATTACTGCAAGAATTTTAAAGTGATGTACATATTCAAGACTGGTTGATTAACAAAGTGATTGTAATGTCCCGTTTCAGACTTTGTGTTGTCCTCTTCACAAAACAAGGTCAACACGAGAAAGAGAAGCTTGTCCTGAGGTTATTAGCAAAAGACAAAAAATACCACAATGAAGAGCGAGTGCAATTCCTCTATCTGTATGAAGATGTGCAAAGAGACGCACTGGATGGTTTTAAAAAGGGACTGAAAGAAGACAAATGCACTGATAACTCCACAGCACCAAAGGTAACTATTTCCTTATGCTATGGCGGACATGATCACTATAATTCGAGGCAAGCTTTCAGGGGCCATTGCAAGGCCTAAATGAAGGGTCCTTGCATAGTGTAATTTAACAGCTAGTTATAGAGGAGGATCATTATTTCAAAATAACTTATTGTAAAAGTAATCATACCACTGATGCCAACAAAGCAATCAATGAATCAGCTTGCATGTTAGAGCAAATGCTCACAAGCTCTCTCACTTCGTGCTTGATGTGACATGTTTGCATCACAGGTAAAATGTAGCTGATGAGCGAGCGAGATGTCCCTTGCCATGGATGGGGTTGCAAAGGGAATATCATATACCCTGGCTGGCACATCATCATCTGGCAGTTAATAAAAAGTCACCTGCAAGGAATTGTGACAGATTGATAATAATGTTATGATAGTTTCATCAAACGAGTCAAAGCAAACAGTCTTCCAATGTGGTTCATTCTCATTTACTTTTTGGTATCTGGCAGATTTGCCTAGAATTGCAGTTTCAATATGATAGTTTGTGTGTTTCCTTTTTGTTCATAGATAGTAGTTATTTGGAACAAAGGAAAGAAGGAAATGAGATATGACTGGTTGCAGAGAGGTTGGTGTGTGTCTGATGGAGATCAGTCACTATCAAAAGCACGGCTGATGGTGATGTTAGATGACTTGTTATCAGGGGAGGGAAAACTGCGCTACACTTCAAGAATTCCCTTCATCCTTAATGAACATGCTCCGGTAAGTAACAATTAATTGCAACTCTGAAAATTCAGTGTTGTATGCGGGAAGGTGCAAGGCCTCTAACTACTGAACAAGGTCCAGTTGTTCAAAGCCCGATTAAGCTAACGCTGGGTTAGAGTGAACTTTGATTCCAGTTTATTTACCAATCAACCAACAATTTCCCGAAAACATTTAGCTTGTGACTTGTGACTTACACTTTTCTTTCCCCTTTAGTCTAAAATCACCTTTGAAGAGTGTTTTCAGAGGGCGAAATGAAAACGTCGGTTAATTTTTAATCGAGGGTTAGCCTTAATCGGCTTTCGAACAACCGGGCCCAGGACAACTGTGTCTTAATAGTTTCAACCCTGGGGGTCAAATCACAACTTGATGAAGGACAGTTGTAAGATCATCCAGCCGAGAGGTCCTGGAACAGACTGTTGTTGATGTGATCAACAACTGTCATGCCCAGGACCACACTGACCTGGACAATCTTAGTTCATCAAGTTATGTGTCTTTAGTTCAAGTCGCACAAAACTACTTAAGAGAACTGAAAAATGGGCTTGGCCCCAGCAGCTCAAGAAGTACACACAGCAGTATGACACACACAAGTGAACTTGCAGTTTGTGACATCGAGCGAAGCGAATCTATATGTACACATTCCAAATTTGCTATCTTTCGTGGACTTCCGTATTTTCTCTGAGGGATTTCAAAAAGCGAATTGCATCTGTGACAAATTTCAAATGAGAAGCTAATATTATTTTGTTTTAATAGGGGCTCTTATCATTGATGGTAACATGGTGCAAAGATGCATTTTACTATATGAAATCCTCCATGCATCGGTAAGTCTGTTGTGGGCGATACCTTTGCAGGCTTATGCAATCATTGTAATACAGTCATGCCTTTGTTTCTTTCTTTTTAGGAAAGAAGCAATTTCCTTAGTTTCCTTGTTGTGTGGACTTGGAGTCATTTTGTTCTTTAGTGTCTTACTACCCAATGCAAGGTAATGAGAAATCATCGGCTACTTCTCACGTGTGATGACCAAAATCAAAGTCGGTGTTTGTTCTGACAAAGAAGATGTTGTTTGCGAAGTCTAAGCGTCTATATAAACGAGACCCTTGGATAAATATAGCTAAATTATTGAATGTGTCCATTGAACAGGCAAAGAGATCTACACAGGATAAGAGTGGTTT
>BLFK01000191.1:825502-843002 GCA_014634185.1 Astreopora myriophthalma
CTGCAGAAGATGGCACACTTCGGTTGGCAGCTTTTAGCACATTGGAGGCAACTGTTGTGCTAACACGGCCTCTAACCCTGAAACGGCAAACGGGAACCAAAGGACATCTCACATGGTGATTTGTAATAAATAATGTCTCCCACTTGGAAGGTCATACTGTAAGTAAGGGCTGTATATTTACACTTCAATTTATAGCGGGAGGGCGAAACACGAGGGCCGTGAATTGAACTGGAAGAACGCCAGTACCCTAAATTTGTCGTTGCCTTGTGCCAACGACACATGGATCGGATACCACTAGGTGTAACCCCAAATATAGTCCATTCAAGATTACAACAGAAGTGCGGAAATCAAACATATAGTTTCTACGTTCTTATCATATGATAAGCCAGTCATCTCGAGTAGGCCACTTACCTCGAGTTTGCAGCTCGCGATTCTACATTCGATGCAATTTCATGCACAGACGATTGTAGAGATGCAAAGCTGTTCAATGGCTTTACCCCAGGCGGTAGGGGTGGCAGATAGAGATTTTCAAACAATGCTTTTCCCACTTCTGTGCGTACAGGTGAAACGGGAGGTGGCAAACTGACCAGGGGCGGATCCACGACAAATTCAGCTGCTGTGACAAACAGGAGGGGAAAAAATGCGAAAATTTGTACTTCTGAACTTCAAAATGGCGCAGTTCGTCGTCAGTGTAATTGCACAACGATGCGTGGGCATATCTCCTCGTGCGAGGAGACACAACACAAGACGAAACTCGCGAGGCGAAGAGAAACTTGAAGCTAATGATTTTTGCGTCTTTCGCTAAGTTTCTCTTTTTCTTGAGAAGGTAAAACCAAAGCCTATGAAAAGTTTTCCAACAGAAAACTGAAAGTTCCTTAGCGGCACTGTACGTTTCTATAGATTCTAAGCTCTTAGTTTTAAAATGTGACCATTCAAATGAAAGCTTCTGAACAGAGCGGTACTCTCCTAAAGTACAGTTTCTAATGCTTTATAACGCGATACTAAATTTCGACTCTGTGGATGAAAGCCTAAACTGTGATCATTCCAAGATCCGAACCGAACTTTCCACTTTCCAAGGCGCTTTTCTGTGGAATCTGATATTACACAAAATACGAAAGCGGACTTTTTCTTTCTCTCTTTTTTTTTTCTTTTTTTTCATTTAACCGTCTCCCACGGCTGATGACAGCTTGCACTAGAGCGGAAGTCATTACCATCTCCTGTGGTATTCTTGTCATAACCGGTTGGAATCACAGTGCTGGCCTGCGACGGAGCAGCCGTTCGGTTTGGAATTTCACCTGGTTGAGCCTCGGACAGAGAGCTCTCCTTATCTCCCCCGTCAGAACCATCTGTTATCTGATCAAAAGACCACACATTATTTCAAAGGAGAAATGAAGACCCCCGGGGGAGGCCGGTCTAAATTCACGATGGGAGGGGGGTGCGGTCTAAACTGACTTCTTGCAATTTTGGATGCAATTTCTTGGTCGTTGGTCAAGATTAGCCCAAGGTTTTATACGAATTTCAATTTCATAGAATAGCATTACGCAATATTTTTTGAGAGCAGGATTCACGCATTCCGTGAGCCACAAATTACAGAAAGCTGTGGTCTAATTTGGAAAGAGGTCAAACGGAAGGAATCACAAAGAGGCGGTAAGAAAGTGAGGTTTTTCTTACAAAGAATTTTGAGACAATACTTCCATTGCCTGTTACGCGCGACACGACTTTCGTGTATGCCACGCAATTCGCGGCAGATTCGTGCGAGGATGGTAATTTCCTTTGTACCAAAAGGTCCTTACCTGAAGAGAATCCATATGTTTAGCAAGCTCTTCCCCTGATGGTGGCACTACCTGTGAAGTTGCGCCATAAAGTGTTGTATCACTGGTGATCTCACATAGCATCTCTGTCATTGGATAAGGCTCAATTTCAAACCCACTAGATTTTGAAAGTGAAAAACGAAAGAGTCAAATAGCAAACTCCTGCAATCAGGATCATGAAGAAATGTACTGCCATAACATACCCATCAATGTTTAGCACCATGGTGGGTGTGACGATATTTCATGTGTTGTACATGAAGTGTGTTTAACAGAGATATAAGCGTGTAACCCGTTTAAGGCGTGTTCGGTTTTTATTAAAGTGTGTTAGTGTGTTGAGTTTTACTTCGTTGTCCTCATCGTTTATACGCCCAGCATTTTCCGACAACGTTACAGTGGGGGAGGGGGGACAGCCCAGGAAAATTTGACATTTTCATGGATGAAAGAGTCAAATTCCCCACCCCCAAGCACCTAACGAATGTCAAATTCCCACACCCAGACATGTAATGAATGTTAAATTCAGGGTTCTCTCAGTCTTGCAAGATGGCAGCCATGGCTAATTCCCCAGCCCTGGGACAACAACCTATGCATCAAAATCCCTATCCAAGGGGGGACTGTCTGAGTCAAATTCCCGTGGGTATCCCCCCCCCCCGCCCGGGGCTTAACGATGGTGGGTGCATAATCCGATCTACTACTACTTCTTTGTTTTCTGCTGAGTTGCACACGGTGACCATGCCCGCCCAGAGAGCCTTAGGAGTCTGGGGTACCAGATTGATGAACCTGAAAAACTGCTCTCAGTATGCCAGTTAGGAGTTTCTCATTCTTTACCCAGTCCTGTGGTCAAAGATGCAGAATGTGACAATTGTAATGTGTTATCACCGTAGCCTAAAGGATTCACCACAACAATAATTTTTACAATACCGAGAAATAAGTAACAAAATTGCACACTTTAATGAGTAAAACAAGCGTAAATGGCAGTAAAAAGGAACAGAATGCTCATTCCAATTGAAACCTAACTCCTACTTTGTAAATTTTACACTCACAATGGTGACATGATGGTGTCCAACTCATGATCAGTACCATCTGCAGATTTTCCTCCAGAACCAACTTTAATTCCAGCTGTGACTTGAAGCAGCCTCCCCTCCTCTGAAATTAATTTTACTATCTTTATATCATTAACATCAACCTCACTCAATCTTTTATCATTAACAAACCCACAGACTGTTTCATTCATTCATATCTTTACTTGTTATTGTCTTCATGGTTTTCCTGTTGTCTTTTGGTTCAGTGGCCTCTCATTAACTTCTCTTGACCATTCTACTTCTAAGAACAGATTACTATTGATGACTTAGACAGGGCCTACTGTTTATTGTCCTTATATGAGAAGTGAAAAGGATGCACCTTAGCTTGTCCAAAGTTATTTTAAGACCCTGAGTGTTGGTCCAGCTGCAATTTAAGCCAATGACCTTCAGCTCAGCAGACTGGACAAGGGCCTTATCCCAGTGGTATTTGTTGTTGTGAGATCACCATTTCAGGGACAGGATGTGAAATAAGCCCTTTTTGGCAGCTCCTATTGGCTGGCCTTCTTTAAGTTCCTAGGCAATAACTGTGCCGTCAGTAGACTGACTTTGCCACATGCATGACCCTCATTCACACCTTGTGTTGGTTCACCATCAAACGTCACACACTCTACTTCAAATCCAAAAGGCCTTCCCTGACTAATCTCAATATATTCATCTCCAACAATGCGTATCTGGACACTTTCCACTGAAATTCAAATTAAACGAGTTATTTAAACAATTATTGGATAATTAGTTTCGAAAAACTCCAGGTATGCTCCAAATCTTGATAGACAGTGTATTGCTGCACAAACAATCCAGAGCCTATGACACAAGCAGCTCACACTCAAGGTACTATTAAAGATCCGAACAAATATTGTTTCTCTGACAATGATGATTGCAAGCACAAACACATATCATTGAATTATTGTGAATCACTTTGTTATCTGGTAGTAAATGAACTCTTGTTTCACCAAGTACCTTCCGGTCTGCCATTGATCCACATTCCCTCATATGATACTCCAGATGTATGAATCATGGAGCCCTCACCATTGAACATATCACCCCACCACTGGCCCTGCATAGCAACAGGAATGAACTCAACACATCAATTATTATTATTATTATTATTATTATTATTACACTGATTGGCAGGTTCTATTTAGGAGCTAATAACTGATCTAGCAAAAGTAACAAATTAAAATGATTTTTCAATTCTTAATCTCAATCTTAATGCAAAACAAACTTTGATTTACTGAGAAAAATACCAGACAAGTGTTGTGTCTCACAGATTCTAAGATGACACCATGAATTGTCATGCCGTAATGCCTAGAAACACAAAATGTTATGCTGTATAAAACATTGTTACCATAGATGAACTGTTTCTAGACTAACCCCATAGATGGATCCATCAACAAATTTCATAATGCCATGTCCTTGCCGAAGATCATTGACCCAGTCTCCCTCATAAATATCGCCGTTACTGTCAGAGTTTGAAATGAGAAAATTAGTTTGATTTATTGACACAAGGTCAGAGTTATCAAGACAATAAATTGTTTGCCTTGGACACATGTTAATTAAATTACTAACAAATTCATGACCAGCTGAAACAAATAATTACGTATCAGTAACAATACTATTTTTATTAGTATACCTGAACATCAATTTTCCTTCTCCATGTCTTTTGTGGTTGTGAAACGATCCTTCATAAACTGAGCCATCTTTACTTATCAGTTTTCCTTCTCCTGTAATAGAAGAATACCAATAACTCAATAATGAAGGGTTTTTGTCTGATGTACAAAATAATGTATAAGAGGAAATAAAGGCCATCACTAGATGTGCAATCAGGCTCAATTTGGCAAAACTATGAAAATAAATTCCCACATATGAGGCCCTGTTAGGGGGGCTTCAGTCATCCCTTATCCCCAAAAATTCCGGGGGCAGTTATCTCTTATCCCTAAAATTACTGAGACTGCCATCCCTAAAATTGCAGAGACTGTTATCCCTAAAACTGGGTCAAAACTATCTCAGTTATCCCTTATCCCTATAATTATTTAATCAGTCATCCCTTATCTCTAAAATTATTTTACCAGTTATCCTTTATCCCTAAAACCCCTAACATGGCCTCACATATCAGAGAGGGCACTTGTTAATGAGTGTTAACTACAACCCCAGGAATTGTCAGCATGACTTTTTTGTATAGTGAGCTGTTTTATTAAAACTTAATACCCTAACCTTCTCGCTGATTGTCCAGCCATTCTCCTTCATACTGAGATCCATCACCATACACCATAATTCCATGGCCATTCAACTCCCCTTTTATAAACTGACCAGTGTATTCATTTCTGGTTGATGCCCAGCGGCGAAATCCATGTCCCTGGATTTCACCATCAACAAACTGTCCTTCATAAAAGCTACCATCTGCCATAACAAGTTTGCCATGACCTTTACAACAGTTACGAATAGAAATAAATAGACTTATTATTGGCAAACTGTTCAACATTCAAAGTCTGTTACTGTGATCGTTATGATTTCTTGCATTCCTGAAGTGTGTATGCAGAATCAAAGAAATTTTATATATACACAAGTATGTCATTCTCGTAACTAAATAATGAACACAAGTGTGGCAATGGCCTACATCTTTTTACTAGCAACTAAGTGGTACGACAGTACTATTTATAATTATTGCCATATTCCGAGAGTGACATACTTGTAACAACATAACATAACATGCTCAGTTTCTTTTTAGGGACTCAAACCTTTTTTATTTTATTAGCTTTATTTAAAGGGGCTAGGTCACGCAATTTTAGGCAATTTCAGCACTGATCAAATGCTCATAGAATTACCTAAAATATCGCAATAACGGCTAAAAACTATAGAACAACTCAAACAAAACACAGGAAAGCCAAGAAGGGTCATGGATGGACAAAACTGGAGAGGATTAAAATGGATTGCATTTGGAAAAATTTGAAAAACGTCGGCCCACCTTTTTTCAAATTTATATCAGTTTGTATCAAAATGTCATTTACACAGCTGGATAATCATTCTCAGTTGTTATGTGGCTGTGATTTTGGAAATGAAAGACTCTTGCTCGGCCAATTTGACGTTTAGAGCTCATAATCAACAAAATTAGCTAAAATAGCGTGACCTAGCCCCTTTAAGTACAGGGTGAAGTGGTAGGTAAAAAATCTATTGGTGCACTGAAGGGAGACAAAGGGGGTAATTATAAGGAGAGGAAAATGAACAAAGACAAAAAAGAGGACCTCTTCTTCCTTCCAGTTCCTTTATAAACCTCTGGGCTCAAATGAACAATTACTTTTCCTGTTATTCTCCTTAATTAACTTGTAATGTACATCATAATGATTCTCTTGTAGTTAATTTAAGTGTGAGTTAATAAAGATTGTCGTTGTTGTTTTTATTGTTGTCTTTTTCTTTCTCATCCCCCCTCCAACTTCCATAACCCCCAAATTCAGTCCAATTTCTTCCTTACCTTCCCTGGGTGCAGGCAGACCAAAGAAATGAAAACGTATGGCAATATAAACTTCCCCTGTATAAGTGATATACTTAGACAATTTACCATGTTTCTTTCCCTTGCTCCATTCCCCTTCATATCTGAAGAATTTGTTTGGATAATTATACACACCAAACCCTGAAAAATATAGCAATTTGGACATTTCATAAAAGCTACAGCTCGGACGGCCTTTTAATCGGCTTGTGTTCTCTTTAATTTATACAGTTGATATAATTCTCAAAGTACCATCTCTTAATTGTTTCTTGGTTTCACCTATGTAACTCCCGGCTCCCTTGGATGTGGTGTTGTTCAATATTGTTGCCATATACTCCAGCTATGAAGTTTTTTTTTGTTTTTGTTTTCATTCGCCCGCCATATTTGTTTTCAAGTGGTTGCTATGCGAATAGGCTCCCAGCGGTTTTGTGATAACGGCGGGTAGATAGGTGGTGTATGGGGTCATGTATTGTCCACATACCTACCTAATGGCGGACGACGGCGGACAGTTTAAGAGATCGAGAAAACCAGCCGAAACCATTGCTGATATTGAGAAATTTAGAAGCAGTTATATTAATGGATCGTGTATGCAGATGTGCCCTCTTAAAGAAATTGCCATGAGAGAAAAACAGCGCAGACTCCATTTCTTTGAAACTATTGCCTTCACCTCAAGGTCACCGCATTCCCAGAGTTTTTCTGACCAAGAGAAAATAACAGCAGATTCATCCGCAGTTATAAAAGAATTTTCACGCTCTGCAGCAGGAAAAGCTATCGATCCCTCCGAACTCAGGCCAGCTCACGTGCTCGTTCGGACAATGAATTACTTAGTTGAAGAAATTGCTTCTGAGGATGGCGTGTACCCGTGGCAGATGATTTATTGGTTTATTTTTGACAGAACCAGAGCTATTAGGCAAGACTTGGTTGTGCAAAGAATCACTGGAAGGCATGTTGTGGAGATTTTCGAGAAAACCAGCAGATTTCACATTTTATCAGGATATAAACTGTGTGAAAGCCCAATAGATGCCTTTGACCCTAAGATTAATAATGACCACACTGTTGAGTGTTTAAAGAGACTTTTGAGTCTTTATGAGGTAGAACACGTTTCAGTATACAAGGAAACAAGAGCTGAGTTTGAAGCTTATTACTTGCTGCACAAGTTGGGTTCCTTTGAGGCCTTAAGTCGTGCACTGACTTTGCCTGAGGAAATTAAGGCCAGCTGTCTGTTGCAGTTGGTGGTAGAGATTAACCTAACTTTGATGTTGAAGAACTTTGTCAGATTCTTCAGGCTGGTGAAGAGGCTGCCATATCTAGCATGTTGTGCTTTACATAAGCACTTCAACCAAGTTAGAGTTAATGCACTTGCCACTATCAACAAAGCCTACTTTAGCCGCAATGCTAGCCTTCCTTTGTCACTGTTGGTTGAGACATTAAATTTCAACGATGTTCAAGAGGCCAATGACTTCTGTGCTCATTTTGGGCTCGAAGTATTGGGCACTGCAGTGAAACTTGTTAAAGGTGACTTGAGCAACTGTCAACCATTGAATGCAAGACTTTCAAACATGATAAATGAGAAGTGTGATGTCAGTGCTTGTGATGCAATTAGTGGAAAGGGGACCATTCCTCACACCCTCAGAGGCAGCTTAGTTCGTACGTTGCAAACTCGGAGTAAGGGTCTGTCAGCTTCAGGCAATACCACTGTGATAGTGAATGCCAGTTCTGTCTCACATCCTGTTGGGTCTCAAGCCAGGCCAAGCTGGTTCGGTAAAGTGAGAGGCAGGGGGAGAGGGTGGGGAAGAGGCCTAAAAGTACTGAATTAAACCAGAGTGTAACTTGTTATCACCTTGAGCCATTAGGATTGTAACGTTTATGTATTCGAGCTTGAAAAAGTTGTGTTCTGCCATGTTGGCCCACTACATTCCCTTGTTCTGTAAATGAAATTTTATTGTTAGTTCTGACATTGCTGTATTTTAAGCAAACGTTTTATCACTTAAATAAAGTGTTGCATTTTTTTGAGCTCTCTGAGGAGCCGGTACGGTCCCTTTTCCCTTCTTTACAACAGTTGCACCTTTTATTGTCTTTGAGACTTTGTAGGCTGGAATACAAAATAAATGAAGGGTTTCCCTCTTAAATGGGGATCTTTTTGCATCCTTTCTAACAAAACCAAAACTGAACTCACAGGTACGAGAAATTATACAGGATGAAGAAATTGCAACGTTGCTCCATCCAAAACGAACACTCCCAAATTCCCAATCGTTATTCAATGGATCTTGGGCAGGAGGAGCTACCGGCTTGTGCTTGGCTCAAAGGAGACATTTTTGGCAAAATTACGTCACCCTGACGAACAGAAATCAGCCTGCGATAATTCATACTTTGCAAGGGGACTGGGACCCAGAAATAAAGTACTATTTGAGCATTGTGGGAAAAGAAGCTTATCCCTCCCCCCATGTGGGCGCTATCCACTCGCTTTACACGCAGTGACGCGAGTTTAGTGCTGAATAGGGAGTAGTTTTGTTTTTCGGAGAATAGCACCTTGAACGCGCACGCAGGTCGTAGGCGAGGAAGAGAGATGAGTAAGTGCAATGACGGAGAACGTTGAATAGAAAAACAAGAGATTTACATTTGAAAAAATGACGACCTTTAATTACATTCATTCACGCACAACAGACCTAGGTTTCGATCTTGAAGAAAAATGATGTTTCTCGGTAACCGGGCGAGCCCGCCCTTTTATGAACATTTACTTGAATCAAACCGCATGAAGATGCTTTAATCATATACGCAGCAATACATCACCACAAAAGAACAGCCGCGAGAGTTAGTAAGTAGAGCGGGACTGATCTAAAACCGGTCATGGATTTCAGTTAACAAAATCCGCGGCGAAATCCGTTTTCGGATTTTGTGTTCGATCGGAAATCCCAAGATATCTAAATGCAGATTTGCCGATCGAAAGCACCCTTGGATTCCATTACATCCAACACAACAACGCTCAAGTATATGCGCTCCCACAGTAAAAAACCGAAAAAACCGGACGCTTTCGCAGGCTACTCCCACAGTGTCTTGTTGTTTTTGCCCTAGGCTTTTTGTTACCGTCGTTGACCACAGTTACATGCACAGTTACGGACCCTTTTTTAATTTATTATTGCCGGAACAGGTTTTGGCTATCATACGAACCTCATGCATTAGAACTTTCCAAAAAAAGTTAAACAGTTTCATCCGCGCGAGGCCCATTGATCCACATGTTTGCGATCCATTTTTCACCGTCGATAACGTCACATGCTCCATGCAAGGTTGATTTATCGACTTCTCCCATCTTCCCTGTATTCTCATCTAGGACATTATTGTACCACATGAGAGCACTTCCTTTTACGGGCTTGACCACCAGGCTTGCCTTGTAACAATCATTGCTTAGATTTTGATTGACATTTTGCGCTTTCAAAAGATCCTCGCGGTCTGCCATTGGAAAAGCTGTCTCACCTCCTTTCGTGACATTGTTGAGATACATCAGAATGGTGATATACCTAGAAGAACGCATATTGGAAGAAAAGTCTTCGTCTCGAATGTTCCAAGACCAATATCATTAATAATAGAACGGTTTTAAATTTTAGCCGCGAAAGAAATACGAAAGTCCTAGATTTGCATTCCTTTTATCGGTTGGCCAAAAAATTCCGCGACTCGTTATTAACCAATCAGGGGCGTGACTTGTTCGTAGCCTTTTTAGGGAGGTGAGGTGGAGGGGAGGGGGGGAGGAGAGTGGACAGATTTTCTCTGCCTGATTTATTTTTCTGGCTCTATGACCATTCCCCCTCTTGCTCGAAATTTTTTCTTTGCGTTCAGCCTGGGCCGCGTTGAAGTCAGTGGCTAAACATCTTTCCCAGTGTCTATTTCTTACCTGCACAAAAGGCACGGACTTTCGTCTTTATCTTCAAATTTGCGGCAGCATCTTTTGTCTCTTAAATTTTCACCCTCCGAAGAATCGTAATGAGCGTGGTAATGTCCGTCTCGCTGATACTTTACAACCTGTGAATACGAAGGGATAACTAGTGCACAGTTTGCTGATAAGTAAGCATGGTCCCTCACTCTTGTATTTTATAAGGGGTGTTGTCTTAGTCCAGAGACTAGTTTCTTCCTCCACCAATAGCAGGGCTGCTAGGCCTAGTTTCAATATTTAATTACTTACAGCCCTCTGATTGACATCGTCTGTAGCGTTTAATATAAATCACTGAATGAGCAACCACGTTTTAAGGAAGCTTACACCAAGCTAACTGAACTGGAAAGTTATTAAGCTGGCCTTTCATTTACAGGAGCCGAGAAAACAACCAGTAACAAACTCAAGCCACGTATGATGTCAGTACAAGAACCAAATCCGACACAATGGGAGGCGAATTTCTCTTCTCCTTATAAGCAAGGTATTAAATCACTATCAGTTGGATAACTCAATCGGTTTTGCTAAGGTTTATCCGCTGGATAGTGATATATTCGGTGGATATCTCAGCAGGGTTAAATACCATAACAACCTACAGGTTTACTCTGCTTCGAATAATCCGGCCTATCTCTCTGTTGCGCACAGCGAAAGAGGCAGCATTTATTTGTTTTATCATACGTTAAGCTAGTTTATAATCCGCAGGATAACTTCTAGCGATAGAAGCGATACTGGCGTCACCATGTTCATATTTACCTGCAAAGCTTCGCTGTGTTCAATGTGTGATACAGATGTCTGAGAAACCACTGCGATTCTATGTTTTATTCGTTTTAATACAGGGTCTTCGTCTTTCAGGTCCACCCACGAATGTTCGCTGAGCCTCATTCTGAAGTAAGGCAAAGGTTTCATGTTGAACAACTGATAAATAAATTCCACAAAGTTCGTTCGGTTGAGTTTAGTGGTGCAGTTTTCGATAGTGAAAACACGCGCATCCTCTGGTAGCAAAGTTTTGTACACGGTCCACAAGTCATTAATGTCTACAAGCATCCTGGTCATCCGGTACGCGTAACCAGAAAACTCATTTAAAGAAACATTGCCATCTTTGTTGGAATCGAAACGAATGATCCGCCTGCACAAGACTTGCATTTGGTGATCGGTTAACGTTGCATTCACACTCTCTCTTGTGACAACAGCCTGTGGGCGGTAGTCTGTGCTTTTTTGAAGCCCATTTCTCTTCGCCTGACGCACCAAATGGTCACAATCCTCGGTGCTTAGGAAATCTGCGATTTTAAATATTGGTGGTTTCATGCTTAGGGTAATTAGCCGCAAGCTGTTTTCTTCGTCAATTTGTACTATTTCTGCGTGTCCTCGAGCAATTCCTTCTCTTCTACTCAGCTGAACATCTGCAGGAGAATAAAGCTTCTCTTTGAAGCAAGGATATTCCTCGCCGTTGTCTAGTATTGAAGATCCACCACCCATAGAACACGTTTCACCCTTGGTTGGTTTCACGTCCAAACCGTAAACAATGCTAAGCAGACATTGTATGAGAAAGAAGTGGACAGAGATTCGAATTGTAGAAGCCATGGTTTTAGTGAGAGTCGGTCTCCACCGTCCAGAAGATAAGCCGTGTGGCGATAATTGTTCTTTGTTTGACACATGGACAAACACATGGACATTTGTTGTTTCGTCCGCAGTCAGCATGAGACATTTGACCTCAAAATGTCACACGATATAAAGCAGAAGTTGTCTCATCTCCTTGAGTTCCAGACGCGGAGGCATTTTCTTCGCGCGCGTGTACAACTGAGAGAGGTGATCTAAGATGTGACGTTAGGAAAACGCGCTCTTTTGTGTAGAGTTCGTATTTCACCTAATTACGTGGGATGGCACAGGCATACCACGTCTAAAAATCGGTCGCGTTTCTTTTTTTTCCTTCTTGGTCTCATGTGGTAATTAGCCACGTGCTTGTGCTTCTCACTGGAGTTAAGCCCTGTTGGCTGGGGTTACTACTTGGATATGTGACCATGCATAATATTCGTGTTGTTGACCTGTTGTTCTCGGGTTTTTTTTCTTCTTGTTTGCGAAATAGCACAAGCAACACCGCGGGCAACACCGTTTATTGATGCTGTATTGAATGCTGACATAACAAAATTTCTATTTAACTTTATTTGTTCGTAAAAATACTGACTGTTGACAGTCATTCATCGATCAACGCATCCCACGTGAACGCCTCCAGGCGTCTTGTTATTCTGTGATTAGAGTTTCCTTCGAGCTAAAAATCGAGAAAATGGTAACGTCGAATGGCGCCTCTCGCCTGCAAGTTCACCTGCCTCGTATAGCAAAGGAGATCTTCGCGCCTTATCAAGAGGGGTGATGAGGTAGGGGAAAACGGAGCATTCTTCAAGGAGTCCTCTTCTTCTTATCGGACTGTCGATACCTCACATTCGCTTCTGCCAAGGCTTGTGGTTTAATTTATTTGTTCAAAATATGCGTGGCAAGCGTTGGGGTGTCCGTAGGGCGCGAACTAGGCCAGCGCGCCTCCTTCATCTTGCGCGTGCAAATCTGATTTATGCCCAAAATATTTCGCCACACCTGCCCCACAGTCAGTTTTAATTGAACAAAAATAAGGAATGACATTACTATCAAATTCTTTTATCTGAAAGACCTAAACATCCACCAGACTGAAAAAGTCCGCCACGAGCCTGGATTTCCTTAAACGCTCTTGTCATAAATATTAAATATTAATCGTTAGATTTCCCCTCCTGGTGTCACCGGTGCATTAATCCAGATGTTTGCAATCCACTTAACTCCTTCTAAAACGTCACATCCGCCGTGTAAAGACAGCACATCGACCTTTCCCATGTGACCCGCACCATCTTGCTCTAAGATGTGGTTGTACCACATGACCGCCTTTCCTTTCTGTGGTTTTATCAGCAAGTTAGCTTCATAGCACCTTTTATTCAGAGTTATCGAGTAGTTTCCTGAGTGGAATTTCTTAAAATCATCAGCCACCGGAAATGCCGTCTCGCCTCCCTCGGCAACATCGTTCAAATACAAAATTATGGTTATGAACCTGAAAACTCGAAAAAAAGGAAAGACAAAAATAAAGGAAAGAAAAGAAAGAAAGAAGGAAAGATAGAATAAATAAATAAATAAATGAATTAATTAACTTAAAAATTAAAAACGAACAAAAAACAAAGCAGGTCCTAAAGAAAGTAGTACACGGCAGCTTTCATTTACATGAGGCCGCATCCGCTCAAACCTACCTGATGCAGGCCCTCAAAAGTTCGAACAGTATCGCATGTGAATAAGACCTATTCAGAAGCTTTCATTTCTATGGTCTATTTCTTTTCAAAAGACAAATAAAACAAAGAGAGTACTGTACTCATCACAAGCTTTGATTTCAAAGGTCACTCTCCCCACGGATTCAAAACTTGGAGAGACAGACCTGCACAGATGACAGTCTTCATAATCTGATCCTCGACAACATTTTTTTCTTCTTGCACTGCCGTATGTGGAGTCGTAATGCACGTTGTAATGTCCAAACATCGAGTAACGCACTACCTGAACATAAAAAAAAAAACCTCAGAATGGGTAGCTTGGCGAAATATTGGAAATATACTAACCTCAACCGAACAGCCAGCCTTGCTCTATTATTCTAGCTTTTTTGCGCTGTTTTCATCGCCCCTGCACCAATGTTCACCTTAACCCCTTCACCGTTATTGTGGGCACTCTTCCCTTCATGAGGTACCGTATTTCCTCGAATAATAGCCGGGGGCAATTATTTCTTTTTCGCACCAAAAGGAGATGATTATTCGAGGGAAGGCGATTATTCGAGGGAGGCGATTATTTCAAATATTTCTCACAGAAGGTCGTGCCTTAAATATTTCGTTTTATTATACCATTAAATAAAAATAATAATCACATCAAATATAAACCGAACATGGGCTTTTTAGTGTTTCACATTTGTTTCGTTGATTACGGCAATCAATGTTCAATGTCAATATCTTCGGCGTCGGAGCCTGAATCATCGCTGAATCAATTTTTAACTTGAGAGGGGGGGGGGGAGATAACAGAAAGAGAAAGATAAAATGACGAGAGGAGGGGGAGGGGGCGATTATTCGAGGGAGGCGATTATTTTAAATATTTCGGTCAAAGGGGGGCGATTATTCGAGGGAGGTGATTAATCGAGGGACGGCTATTATTCGATGAAATACGGTCCCTCGTTCCTAGGGCCTACGATTGTCTTGGTCGGCGGTGGAATCGTGCAACAATCAAACCACGAGAGCACTCTGAGAGCACGAGGAACAAAGAAGTTCTTTTCGCAGCCTCAATCCCCATCCCCTCAAAACGTAAATGGCCCATGCATGCGTTACCTGAACTTCTTCACTTTTCTCAATCAGCGTTTTTGAAAGCCCTGTCAATCTAGCTATTCTATCCTGCAAGATCCGCACCAGGGGCTCTTGTTTCGGTAACATTGCAGTCTCGCTAAAGCGGATAAAATATCGCGGATCATGTTTTAGCCGTTCAATTTGGAAAAGGAATTCCATGTAAGCACTATTGTTCAGGTTTAAACACTCGTTTGAGACCACCAGTCCATCGAAATCAAAATCCAAGAAATTAAAAATTGGCAAAGCATCTTTGTTTGTTGGGTGAACTTGTTTCTCGTGATCTATAAAAGCGATGAACTCTTGAAAAGACCATCTACCGTCACCATCTGAATCATAAGCTTCAATCCTTCTGCACAGCGCACGTTTCTCTGAGGTTAGGTTTCGTCCTTTCATCTTTTTCTCGAATGCTTTCCTTTCATCGCCTTCTCCTCTTCCATACACTGTTTCACTAATCGTCAGATGCTGTTTCTGCGTTGATTGAATCAACTGATTGCTTTCCTTGTGGGTGAGAAATTCAGGAATCTCGAACAGAAGCGGGCGCAAGCCACGCGTCACAACCCGGTGTGTTCTATCTTCTGTAAGATTCATTTCGTGCACATGACCAATTTTGACCCCATCCAACCTCACTAATCGGTAAACAGAATTCAACGCGGCATATCCCACATCGTCGCCTTCACCATTACTTGAACAAATTCTTGGCTTCCAAAAAGTCTTGGCACAATTATACGATACTCCTTTGGTCCTTGTGTCGCTTTTGTCCAAATTGACGGAACTTGAAAAGTGAAGGTGAGGCAAATAAAGTACCATCAGAATAATTGAAGATAAAAATAACTTACGAACTGAGTGATATAATGTCATCCCGAAATGACAGAATTAACTCAGCTCAGTTTGCTTCAGGAATAGATACCATCACCCGGTGTGCAGATATTTAACACTTCATATACCATGTAAATCTTTCACTTCTAGCTCAACAACTGTTCCATGTTCTTCACATTCCTGATGTGTTAATCAATAACCGAACGGTTAAATACTTGGCCCAATTCCGAGTGACATGCCTGCAGTCGATTAAGAAATAGGCTCATCTCAGAGACAAAGCCTTTTGTTTTGGACTGGAGGCCCAAAATTTTTGGCTGCCACTCCCTTGGTTGGCGTTACTAAGACAAGTAGTTAATTTTTGGAAGCTCGGGCCTTGAATAAGCCCGAGTTCCAGCGTGCAGTTTTTCTCGCAATTTTGTCGTGACATAAGTTGTAAGAAAAATTGCTTCGTATAACATACCCTACCACAAGTATTCCTGATGTTTTCATGCTGCCGCAATCGTTGCGAAAAGTAGATGTCTGTCGCTTTATGCAACTCTGCAACGCATTTTCCAACGTTGCGCAGTGTATCATCTTATCTGCAACTCTTGTCGTAACGTTTTGTGGCATTAGACGACGTGGTATACCAACTTTAAAACCCCAAACAAAACAAAAACCCACAGCTTTTAAGTTCTTATACTTCCTCTAGTGCAATATTTAGGCTGTTTTTGCATGAAAGCTCAAACGTGGTCACAAACAAGCGCTGTCATAAAGGTTATGGTAAAGGTAGTCTATATAGACCTGAGGTTGGCTTCCGATTGGGTGAAAAAACTTGGCCTCTGATTGGCTGATAAAAGAAAGCGCCATTTTGATTGGTTAGAATCTACGTGAGGAAGACCAATCAGTGCTCACAGAAATGCATGTAGCCAATCACTTTCAGCCACGTCAGGTCGACATCCTGCATTTCATTCTATAAAGTTTCCCCACCGATAAATAAGCCTTCATTTTGATAAGATGGAGGAAGGTAACGGAGCTCTCCGTCAGCTGAACAGAGAAAACGAAATAAATCGAACACTGGAAAAAATGTAATGCAGCATGTGAAAGACAGGCACATGCTTCCAACGAAGCAAGATGGAAAAAGTTATTTCCTGTCTTCAGACGAGAACTGTGTTTGGGCACTAGTCCTGGAGACAATGGAAAGCGGCGATTCTAAATCAGCGCACAGAGATAAAAAGGACAGAGGAGTTAAAAAGAAGACCTTCAATCGCAGACTGGTGTACACGGAATTTCACAAGCTCCGTGTTACAGTGTGACTGTAATTTTTTCTATTAAAGACGGTGCAGTAATTACAGCCTTTCCGACGGTGTAATGCTGAAGTGGCAGTGAAAATGGGACTGGGAGAGATGTATACTAACAGTGCAGCACCATGAAACAAGCTATTTTCTGCCTTCGGGATTGAATTGTGTTGGTGCTCTAATCGCAAGGACAATGCGAAGGCCTGACTGCATTCCACAACGTGGACCACAAAATAGGACAGAGGAGTGAAAAGAAAGACATTTCAAGCGCAATAGGGGGTTCATGCACCCCCTATCTGTTACAATGTAAATGTTATTATTTTTCTAAGAAAGACAATGCAATAGTTACAGCGTTTTCCAACCGTGTAATGGTGAAGGATGTCAATAAACGGTGAAAATACTTTTGTTTCAGAAGATGTTTCTTCATTAATTAATATTTGGGTAAACCTGAAAGCCGTATTTCCGTCATTTAAAATGGGTTTAATGCAAATACCTCGTTTGAATTTCAAGCAATTCCAAAACCCAATTCCAAAACACCAATCGTTGTTTTGTGGGGCTTTGTAAAGTTTTGGATGATTTTTGGGTATATTTGGGAGGAGGGAGTTTTTCTTAAAGGAGAAGGAAAATTTTGAGAAATAAGAAATAGTGAAGATTTAAAGTAGTTTTAAAAAATAGAATTTGAAGTTTAAAATTAGAATATGCACACCCAAACAGTCCCCCTACGCTGGGGTTTTC
>BLFK01000191.1:851939-884057 GCA_014634185.1 Astreopora myriophthalma
TTTATTGCTCGTTGTGGATAAAGGCTTGTTTAATATGTAGCAATAGCCTGTTTAAGACAAAACACCCTGATAAACCGCCATACCCTATCGGGCCGCACGTCCTTGTTAAGGCCACATAAGGGAGTTCCCCCCGCCCCCCGCAGGGTTTAAAACCTTTTGGTTTTTTAACGTCACGCCAAATTGGAAAGAATACAATTTGGCCCTCCTCGTATGGCTGGTTTCCAGAATTCGTCTATGCGGCCTTGCAACAGGAAAGGCTAGTCTCCTGCGTTACCCGTGCTTAGGCCGTCACAGTACACCTTCTTCGATGATCGTTGCGTGACGACCCAGGCCGGAGCGTAGGCCCGGGGACTGTTCGTGTTGAAGGATCACGGGAACAGCTTCTGTGTGCCCCAATTTAATAACACTTTAGTAGCCAGGCGTATCGCTCAAAGCTGCAAGGAGAAGTTTACACCATGAGGCTTAGTCCGCGGGAACTAGAGGGGCTTTTGATTCACCAGACTGGATTTTTGGCACAAAAGCGTCTCGCTCGAGGACTAAAACTTAACCAGCCCGAAGCAGTTGCGCTTATTGCATCCCAGGTAAGAATGGAAGAAAATCGAATTAGTGGTGTCACGTTATAGGATAGCACAAGTGTTTCCTCACGGGCGGCTTAGGGCTGTGTATGATCTTTTCTGCTATTTCTTGAAAGTTTATGGACATGTACATGCTTAAACAGCTTTACTGTATTTAAAAGGGCCTTCTTTTCTGAAAGACGATGTGCGAAGTATGAAAACGGATGTTTAGGATAAGTACAAAATACATTTCAGCTCGTGCTTGTTAATATTGTTTATTGTGGATTGAACCAAGTTACAGCAACTTCTGTTACCTTCGAACACTGCACTCTCGTTAACGTCTGACCCGTAGGCTCATCAATAAACAAATTAAGAAAAACATCAGTAAGAAAAGACTTCTTCTTTTGTACCTGGCAGGTCCTCCATGTGTGTTACGATTTGGTTGGGGTGGGGAGGGGGAGCTTTTTTTTTTTTAAACGGCATGCCAAAATCTTTTCTTCAAAATAGAAGCAACAAATAATAAGAGATGCATCTGGGGTGGGGTGGGGGTGTGGTGCAGTTAAAGGTGAGGGTGGAGAAGTAGAGTTTTTTTTGAAAAAGTTAAAAAAAAGTAAGAAAAAAAGGGAACTCTTTTTGAAAAAGTGTGAAAATTCTCAGTGTTTTGGACATTAATAATCTGAGCTAGGATTTCTTGTTTACAAAGTCACCATGTAATTTGTGAAACTAAATTTCCCAGTACTGCAAGTAAGTGCCAACTTAAGTAACTAAAGACCAGCCTAGCCCACTAACATGCATTTAATTACAAAATAATGAATACTGTATAGCATAAATTAGATAACAATAGTATGCAGCCATTGTAGTTTTTAGTAACTTGTTAAATATTATACTTTTCATTACAGCTCAATGAATTTATTAGGGATGGGAAGACTGTAGCAGAACTGATGAATTTAGGAAAGCAGTTGCTAGGTGAGGGATTAGACAGATTGTAAATAATGCCTCGTGAAAATAAGTATTTTATTGTTTCAATCTGATGCCTTGCAAACCCTGTGAAATTGGAAATAAACTTTGCCTTGTTCCCAATTGGTTGTCATTGTTTACATTGTACTGTTTGTTGGTACCTAGGAGTGAACCAGGTGCTTCCTGGAGTAGCGAGCCTTATAAAGGAGGTTCAAGTGGAGGGAACCTTTCCAGATGGAACTAAATTAGTATGTGTTAAATGGTTAAAGCAACATATTATAAAAACTACAGACTGAACAATCTGTTTGAAACTTCTGTTACTGTTCTCTTGTTAGTAAATTGTACAAGTGCTGGTTATAATTAAGAATTAAGAAACTCAACCATGAAAGTGGAACAGCCAGCTTATAGCTGAAGTTCTCCCTTAAGTACAAAATTGTAGCAGTCAGGCTTAGCTGGGATCATT
This sequence comes from Astreopora myriophthalma, assembly GCA_014634185.1. NCBI lineage: Eukaryota > Metazoa > Cnidaria > Anthozoa > Scleractinia > Acroporidae > Astreopora > Astreopora myriophthalma. The sequence goes on from BLFK01000191.1 coordinate 853,914, forward strand.
GTTCAAGATGCAACAAGGCATGATATGAACGCATATTGCTATGTGGATTGTATTTCTGTGAGATTTTCCAGGTTTTTAATGTAAGCATAGTATTTTTCTTCTTCTCTTTGACTTAAGTATTTTTCTTCTTCTCACTGAGTTTGAATGTTGTCTTGACATGAGGAGCTCATCCCAGTGTTACAGGGATATGTCGGAGGGGTGGCATTGACATTAACTTGTGGCGCCAGTACCCACCTTTTCCTGCTGGTTATGTAAGGCACCCATGCAATTACACTGTTCGTTGTAAGCAGGAATGAGGCCTGGATAACTTAAACTGCTCTAGTTTTAAAACTGGTAAATGTGTTGTTCATTAAGGTCACAGTTCACCAACCCATTTGTCAAGAAAATGGTGATCTGGATGTTGCTCTTTATGGGAGTTTCCTTCCTGTACCACCAGTGGAGAAGTTTGCATCAGCAAGTGCTAATGTTGTTCTTCTTGTAAGTATTTTATATGTATATTATCTAAATTTTTCTTGGTTCAAGATCTTTTCAACCGTTTAATTCTTCTTTGCCATTGTCCTAAATTCATTACCATAATCTGGAAAAATGAAACATCTATACCTGCCAAGTTTTTCAGTTTCTGAAAATGTTCTGGTAACTTCTGAAAATTCGTGACATCTTCCGACCATTACCAAAGATATTCCAGTGACTTCCGAACACCTCCGAAGATATCTGAAGCTCATAATGTCAAGCTCGTAATTTCATGTTAATGGTTCTTGATAACAAGACTCACACTCAAGTTCGTTTCCAGTCCCTCCAGTTCCATTTTTTATTTATGGTATGTTTCGACTCAAACGCCTATGAACTCGACATTAAGTGCAAGTTAGCTTACTTTGCAACTTTGTTGCGACTTTGTTTTGGCTCTCGTGGTCGACTTGTGGCAAGTCTATCCGGATCTGTGCATCAGGCGTGAGAAATTGTCCTCGATGCGTGAGATCGATGTTTTTTATCGCCAGGCATGAGACTTGGCAGGTCTAAACATCTGCTTCCTGATATATTGAGATTTTAACTCTGTAGGAAGGCTCAGCCCCAGGCTCCTTGGTTCCTGCTGCATCTGGAGACATTACTCTGAATGATGGGAGGAAGACTATGACGTTGAAAGTCACCAGCTTGTGTGATCGGCCCATTCAAGTATGTTAAAACAATGTGAAATTCAGAATGAAGTATAATCTTTTTTCTGGCATGTTCCTCAAATCTCGGGTAATAAACTCCTTAGATCATTGTCCTTGCATGGATTATCTCATACTAAGGGGCACTCCATTGCTAAAAGTGATATGAATTGGACTAGCATTGCATCCATTGAGAGTTGACGTGCTCCTGTTACCTCAGTGCTTATATCCTGTGATTAAGCTTCCCAGTAATGTACTAGTACTGTTGGTTGTCCTGTGATCAAGTGGTGTTCCATCCCGGGAGGGGGTAGGTATTTTTCATAAATGTACATTCCTGGTCATGGCTTTATGCTTTGAGGGATCATATTTCTTTGGGAACGGACAGTTTGGTCAAACAGTGGACATAAGGTGCAAGTTGTGCGCGTGATTATATCGAAGGTTGTCGTGTAAATTATGATTGGTTCTTTCTTTTCAGGTCGGAAGCCATTACCATTTCATTGAAGTGAACAAGTATCTTCAATTTGACAGAGCAGCTGCTTACGGGATGCGACTGGTAATATTTAACAATTATTTGCTGAATTAATTCGGTGAAGTGAATATTGGTGAATGTATTTACCAAGACATAGTCGAGGTAAATATTCCCCAATATTCACTGAGCCAGAGGCGAATAATTGTTTAAGTATAATTTTCAGAGGTGAATATAAGAAAGTGCAAAAAAACGTGCTAAAACACGATAAAAAGGCACGAAAAGTTCTTGCTTAGCTTAGCAGCCACGTCTCCAAAATGTTATATTCACCGGGTAGCATGGTGAATATAACACCGAATTCTTATATTCACCGCTGAAAATTATACTAAATATTATTAGCATGATAGCACTGAATCAGGAGATGCGTTTCTGTTGGCACCATCATTAATTTGCTCTCTTTCTTCGTGTTTGCCTTGATCATGCTGTAGCATATACTTTGTTTGTGCTCGTGTGTGTGTCTGTGTGTGTGTGTGTTTGCCCATGAGTATTTATTTTGCTGTATTTGCCATTGGTAGAACATAGCTGCTGGAACTGCTGTTCGATTTGAACCTGGTGAGGTCAAGACAGTTGAACTTGTTGACATAGCAGGAAACAGGTCACTATTACTGTTTTGGTAATTTTCTAACTGTTTTTAAATCATGGATAGAGCTACATGTACATTGAAGTTGAATGGGTTTGAAAAGGTTCATTCAGAGTTCCAGATAAGAAGTGGGTCCTGGGTCAAGACACCTAACAAAGCTGGAAACCTGATCTGACAATACAAGTGATAGAGTTGAGAAGATGTATAGAGAGCCAATGGTATTGACTGTCTAGATTCCCTGTGGGCAGCCAGCCTCTAAAACTTATCTGGAATGCTGTTTTGGTCCAAGCTGTAGGCCAGGACTGTCAGTAATGTTTTAAGTTGGTCATGAAATAAGAGAATTAGCCATGCAGGGGCAATAGTGAATTTCTGTTGCTGAATGGAAGTCCCTGCATTAAAATTGGCAGGGAAAATTCTTGGTAATATAATCAGCTATTGATAATGGCCCTGTATTCATGCAGTTTTCTTTGGTAGACAATCATAGCTATGTCTTTTGTCTTTTGTAGAGTTGTTCGAGGTGGAAACGGCCTTGTTGATGGACCTGTTTTACCTGAAAATTTGGACAAGGTGATGAAAAAGGTGACCGATAAAGGATTTGGTCACAAAACACAGGTATGTGCAGATTTTGATTTGATGAAAATTTCTTCTGAAGGTTAAATAATATTATTTTTAATTAGTGATCTTTACCTTGACTGTTTTCAAATAGGATGATCTGGTCACCTCTGTGAGCAGTGCGACCATTCCTCGGGAGCTATACATAGAAATTTATGGCCCCACTGTGGGAGACAAGGTATGGTCAATTAATGGGCCATTTTGTTGACTGTGTTGGTAGCAGCATTGACAAACTGACCAGGAAAGCAACTGGTTTCCAGACAGTGAAGCCCATTTTGAACACCATGTTAATAGAAAAAAACTTGGCCTTGTCACTTTTCTTTGGATGTAAGGGTTTAGTTAGGAACTCTGTAAAGCAATTAACATTACCTTGGGCAGACTTCCCTTAATTTCACCCTTAAGTCAAGGAATTCGAACTTAGTCTGTTTCTTGACTTCGTGTTTCATGTTATGTAATAATGATTAAAAAAAAGAAAAAGAAAAAGAAAAAAAAAGAAAATCAATATACCTTCCTTGATGTTGCATTGGTGATATTTTTCAGGTTTATTTAGGTGACAGTGTCCTTGTTATAGAAGTGGAACAGGATTATACAGTTTACGGAGATGAGCTTAAATTTGGAGGAGGCAAGGTGAAAAATTGTTAGATCTGTACATGTACGTTTAAGAGTAGTCAGGTTTTTATAGATTTAGCCAATCTTAATCTAGTGGAAAAAAAAAACACCATGAAGTCAAGTGAAAGTTGGGTAGAATATGGCTTGCTAAATTGGGCAGTCAGAGTGCGCATAGTATCTGTAAGATATAAATTTATGATGTGGTTTTGTTTGTTTGTTTGTTTGTTTTTTGCCAGGTTTTGAGGGAGGGCATGGGTCAGGCTGCGAATGTTACCAACCAGGACACAGCACTGGACACTGTTATCACCAATGCGCTGATTGTTGATGCTGTGGCCGGGATCATCAAAGCAGATGTGGGAATCAAGGTTGGTAACTGTGTTCAAAGTGAATTGAACCAGTCCTACAGTGTGTGTCGTACTGACATGCGTAAAGACTGCAAATAGTCTGAACCAAGGAGTCATGTCACTGAGTTGATAAAGTGAGATCTTCTCAGAGAGTGGAGAATGTATTCCTGACATGGACTGTTGATGACACTGACTGACGTTTTGGAATTCATCTTCTTGTAAATGCTGTAGTTGTTTTGGGATATCAAGTCTTGCCTTATCCCAGGTAGCCTTCAAGGGATTCAATTGCAGCAGCTTAATACCTTATTGCCGCTGGTTACAAAACACAGTGTGCTATTTTAAGACTATAACAGTGACATTAGTTGGTCTAACTTATTATCCCCCCCCCACTCCCCCCCCCCCCCCCCCAAAAGAAAAAAAAATTGTGTACAAGGGTTAGATGTACTGGTTTACAAAGTACATCAGTGATATTGGTTGGTCTATCATTTATCCCCCCTGTTCCCCTCAAATCAGAGAAAGGGTACAAGAGTTACTGACATCAGTTATGCTTTTCTTGCTTTCTCTTTGTCCTCTAGTGCATGATAATCCCCAACAACATCTTAGAAAACTGTGGTGCAATAGGTTTGATCATGTTAAAACTTTGAAATATATAGGTGCATGATTGCAAATTGAAATGAAATGGAACAATATAGACTAGTAAGGGTAATTGCCTGTAATTATCTGCAGTTGACCTTGGTATGGTGTTGTATTAATGATTAGGATGGCATGATTTCTGCTATTGGGAAAGGCGGTAACCCAGATGTCATGGCAGGAGTTTCTCAGGTTGGTGTCCATTGAAACATAAGTAGTAACTGCAACTTTTGAAAGTAGAGCAAGCTGCTTTTATAGCGAAGCTGTGATGCATGTTTCTAAATCTGCTGCCATGCAACAGACAAGCTGTTATAAAATTAATAAGAAATTTCCTATCTTTCTAGGGAATGGTTTGTGGAGTAGGAACAGAAGTGATAGCGGGTGAGGGCCTGATCTTGACAGCTGGAGGATTTGACGCTCATATTCACTTTACCTGCCCTCAACTTGCTGAGGAGGCCATTGCGTCAGGACTCACTACAATGGTTGGAGGAGGAACAGGTCTGCATACTGTGGGAATTCACTTTGTCTTTGACTGCCTACTATAAATAAACATGGTTGTTGTGCCTGTGTGAATTAGCCAATCTATCATTTTCAGATGGAATCTCTGTTATGGTCAAGGTGTTACAGATTGAAAATCCTTTTTTTAGACAGGTTAAACTTTGGCTGATGTCAATTAGGTTAATGAATGCAGTCATCACCAAATAAATTTATGGGTCAAGAATGCATTGTTTAAACTGAGGACTTTACAGAGGATCATACAGTATTGTGTCACGTGATACATTTTATCCATTCAGAACTGGAATAGACGTTGTTGTGAACTGTGATCATCTTAATTTGGTAATAATATTTTGTAGGACCTGCCACGGGCACATGCGCAACAACTTGTACCCCAGGACCAAACCACATCAAGTGAGTAAATGTAGTTACAGTAAAGTAGAGTATTAGAAAAGGTTTTTGCTATAAAATTGGGGAGCAGTGAATCACTCCAAATTAAGATTTTCTGAGTATTGTTTCTGTTTTTTAGAGCAATGATTCAAAGCACAGACAGCTTCCCTCTGAACTTTGGGTTTACAGGTAGACTAAACTGATATTTATAACTGCATGGTGGCAGTTGCTGTTCATTTTGTCAAAGTATGTAGTATAAGTAGCTTCCTGAAGTAACCATCTTCTAACTTTATCTCAGGAAAGGGGAACACATCAAAGTCTAGTGGGGTTGCAGCAGAGTTGGAGGAACAGATCAAAGCTGGTGCCATAGGGTAAGTGTTCCCCTGAACAGTCCATTGTTGTTGCAGTTTGTGTTGTCAGCTAGCTTGAGTAGAGAGAGGTCATCATAACTATCTACTATCTAGACAACATATTTTATTGCATCCATACATGCTGTATGTCCTGTAATATTACTATTTCAAACATTGTTGTAACCTTTAGGTTAAAACTCCATGAGGACTGGGGAACCACACCTGCGGCAATTGACTGTGCGCTGACAGCTGCTGAGAAACATGATGTGCAAGTGAGTGACATTTCATTGTTAGGGAAGTAGGCATCAACATTAAATTTTGTCTTGTGGGTTGTCCTCTTGGAATTGTGGTGTGGACATTTGGTGGTGTTATACCATCCATGCTTGGATGTGTGAATACTGGTAGATATTATCTACACATAGATATCTGTTTTAAAATCTGCGGGGTTAATGATATCAAAGGGTTGGGAATTTGACAGAGGGTACCCAAGACAAAGCATCTTTCATACTGAGTTTGCCTATTTTCTTAGTATTAAAAGGTGCTTAGGCTTGGAATATCTGATGCCTGACTGATGGGCGATGGGTAGAAAAATGGTCTTGAATGTGAAATTCCCTAAAAATCCCACTCCTGAACCACCTTGACGCTCAACATTCATGATTCCTGGAATTACCAATGATGAGCCCTCCATGCAAATTGTGCAAGATTTTGTTTTATCTTCGGCTTATTTAATAGTTAATATTTGTCGTCAATTTCAGATCACGATTCACACTGATACTTTGAATGAATCTGCCTGTGTTGAACAGTCCATAGAAGCATTTAAGGTATTGTCAGCAGGGGTTTTACTTATTTCTCAAGTAGGAGGGTACGTCTATAACTGTCCTTTGTTCCAACTTAATTCCCCTTCTAGGAGGATGTATACTGTAGACAGGCACGACTGGCATATTAAGGCTTGAGGCCTGACCTTGTGTGGGGTTCCAGTGGCATCCCTCCCTCCCTGGAAAATTTTCGAAAATCAGACTTCGAGAGGTGCATTTTTATAGCATTTTGAAAGGCCCAGGGATCAAGTTGGAACAAGGGACAGTTTAATATGCTTTGTTTTTATGAAAGTTATGTTACTCTTAATAAAGACGTTTTTGTGGTTGTATGCTAGATTTCCCTCCAGTACATGTATTAATGTTAAACTGAAAGGTAGCATAACTTCTCATAGACCCCTGTTTGGGCCTTAACACTCAATGCTTCACTGTGTTGCTAGGGCCGAACTATCCACACATATCACTCTGAGGGTGCAGGTGGTGGACACGCCCCTGATATCATAAAGGTTTGCGCAGAAGAGAATGTGATTCCATCGTCAACAAATCCCACCCGACCATACACAGTCAACACCATTGACGAGCACCTGGACATGTTGATGGTGTGCCATCATCTTGATAGGTATGTTTATTTACTTTAAATTAAAGATATCCTGGACTTAAATTACTATCAAATTGATGGAGTGATTGTTGATTATCAGGGTATCTGATTGGCACGCTAACTGTAAGGGATCAATAGAATGGTGAAAAAATTGAAATAAAGCTACATCCAATGTGGCTTTATTTTGGCCTTTTAAATTGTTGATAAGTTGACAACATTTGAATGTTCAAGCATTTAGTTGTTGTATGTCATGATGTGCAGTATTTTTTTTTTCATGTAGTAATCTGAAAGAAGATGTAGCATTTGCAGAGTCTCGAATTAGAGCAGAGACAATTGCTGCTGAGGACATCCTACACGACATGGGGGCCATTAGTATTGTATCCTCTGATTCACAGGTAAGGGCCAGAAACTGTTAGCATTTCATGGTCTGGAAATATTCAGTTTTGTTTGTGAAACAGTTAAAATAATGCACTATTCTCCAGGCAATGGGTCGTGTTGGTGAGGTTATCTGCCGCACGTGGCAAACAGCTGATAAAATGAAGAAGGTCAGAGGAAGACTTGCAGACGAAAAGGTAACTAACTTGAACATCGGCTTATGACTCCGTTGCTTAAAGAACCATTTAATAAGACAAAACTTGGCAATTTGTTTGTTTGTTTGTTTGTTTTGTTAACAGGGTGATAATGACAACATCCGAGTGCGGCGTTATGTTGCCAAGTACACCATAAACCCAGCCTTGGCACATGGAATGTCACACTTCATTGGGTCTGTTGAGGTGAGCTGTTTTCTGGGCTGATGACATTATAATACATTGTGAACCTTGTTTTTTTTTGGAGCATTGATGGATGCTCTGTCAGACAAGCTTGCATTTGTGCAGCTTTGTTTTCATATACTGCTAGTAGTTCATGTGCTCTTATGATATTGTGTGACTAAGGGAGCAAATGCAGACTTAAATCCAATGAACCAAAGGGCCACTAATTCAAACTAGAGTCCATTTCTACTCTTTTGTTATTTTTTCCCCATTCACAAATTTGTTGCAGAACAAACAATTTTGGTTCAGCAGATTCACACCATTTTCCATCGTTAATCTAATGATGCTAAATACCTTTGTGAGCCTTCTTATCTCACGAACGTGATTATAGATCTATACCTTTTGTCCAGGTTGGTAAACTGGCTGATTTGGTTCTGTGGAAGCCAGCACTGTTTGGTGCTAAACCAGAGATTGTGGTGAAAGGAGGCCAGATTGCTTGGTCTCAAATGGGTAAGCGTGGATTTGCTTATTTATGTGTTGTTTATAATGCGACCAAAAAGTAAGAGGTCAATCAGAGCACAGTGTGTAAATCTGAAACCATCACTGATTCTGAGTCATTCCAATTTTCTATCTCTTGTGAACTCTTATCAGGGAATCCTAACGCATCAATCCCAACACCACAGCCTGTTAGACCACGCCCAATGTTTGGTGCCTTTGGGGCTGCTGTTGGAGCTAACTCTGTTGTGTTTGTTAGCCAGGTATGTTGGCATCCATCCTGAGCTTTATGATTTATCCTACCATGAAGTTTATATGGCTGAGAGCATTTAATTAACTGTGCTGTTTGTTTTATAGGAATGTGATAAGAATAAAGTTTGTGAAACTTATGGGATCAGCAAGAGAGCTGTGGCAGTTAAAGGGTATGTCGTGTGAATTCAGCAGAGTTCAAATGTTGTTAGTGTACAAGTTAATTTAAATTAATGACCTTAAAATTGCAGGTCTTAAGTGAGCACACAAGATTTAAGTATGCAGTTGTTGCAATCTCTAAAACCCGAGGACTGCTGATGCTTGTTTCTGTTTTCTAGCTTTCTTGTTGGTAACATTTTACCAAGCTATGTGAGACAGTTGTGGTCCAAGTCATGTTGTCATTTCCAATACATGTGATTGCTCTCTTACAGATGCCGAACAGTGAAGAAGAACAATATGGTTCTTAACAGTTATTTGCCCAAGCTTACAGGTAAATCAAATATTTGTTATGGTTTATGTTGCAATGTAGATTGATAGTAAGCTTTTAATGTGACAGAAACAGGAAGGGGGTAATTGGGCGGCCCTCAGTGGCTTAAAGTGCACCTAACCCCAAAATATTTTTCGCTAAAATAAATCTTTACTCCTGTTTGAAACACACTGACAATTTTGTCCTGTTTTCCACAAAATGTTGACTTTTTATAGGCTTCAAAACTGAGCCTTATTTGGTTCATGACTGAGTCAGAAAGGGTGTGGGTCTATTCCTGATTTGATGTCACGAACTGATTTACATGCCATTAAGTCTTTGTAAACATGCATGCAAAATAGTTTGTGATGTCAAATCAGGAATAGACCCATGCCCCTTTTAAATTATGTTTAGTTTTTTGTAAGTTTTGGAAGCCTACAAAATGTCAAGATTTGGCAAAAATGGGAAAAAATAGGCAAATGCGTTTCAAACAAATGCAGAGATGTATTCTAGTGAAAAAAATATTTTGGGGTTAGGTGCACTTTACGAGTTGTACCATTTGATGTTATTAACCTTTGGTGTTGTTCCAACAGTTGACCAACAGTTGATGAAAAATGGGAAAAAATAGGCAAATGCGTTTCAAACAAATGCAGAGATGTATTCTAGTGAAAAAAATATTTTGGGGTTAGGTGCACTTTAAGAGTTGTACCATTTGATGTTATTAACCTTTGGTGTTGTTCCAACAGTTGACCCCCAGACGTACAAGGTGCACATCATCGACAGTGAGGATTCTACAAAGAAAGAGCACATCACCTGTGAACCAGCATCTGTCATTCCCATGGCTCAGAGATTTTTCATATTTTAATGACCATAACACTGTGATATCAAAATGAAGTTAAAAAAAAACTTGCAGCTTAGTGTAGGGTGTTAAATTGCAATAAGACTGAAAAATGAATAACATCCATGTTACAGTAGCTAGCATCAATTTACTGGTATTGTATGGTGTGTAGTTGTAGTTACGTCAATAGTCTGATATTCCATTGGACAAGACAAGTCCTAACATGTCCTAGATAAATCAAAATATTTAAAAATCATAAACAATAGTAAGACTTATTGTTCCTAATAGGTGCATGGTATGGTGAATAAAGATATTTTTCTCAGGTTTCACTCCTCAGATTCCCAGTTAATGAAAATATAATGTTTTCATTGCCATACTGAATAGCATTGCACTATTTCCCTTTTTTACACTGATTTTCATTGGTGCTGAACCTTCACACTTTGCTCCCTGGGGGACACCACACTGACAAGTAAAATAATCTGGTGTAAAATCTGCTAAGATCCCTGGTCATGAGCAACCACTTCTGTTAAGCATTGAAGTAAGGTGATAAAAACAAAAAATTCATTCTTCAGAATGTCAATGATAAATACCAAGGGTGAAAAGCGGAAGGAAGGGCACAACATTTGAGTTTGACTGATACCCCCCCCCCCTCCTGATTACCCAATCAAATTCCGGCAACGGTAAGTATGCAGAACCAAGAAATGAGCGATTAAGTTGTTGACTTATCCAATAAGCCACTTCTGTGTTGTTGTTTGCCTCTGGTTGAAAGCGAGTCTTGGTGCTAAACCATTCAAATCATAATGAGGTTGATGTGCATGTAAATACACAACTAATTTCCATTTGAATGGTTGTGCACCAGGACTCGTTTTGAAACTGAGGCAAACAGCAACTCAGAAATGGGCTATTTCCAAACACTTTCTGATTCTTAACTGACTTACATAAGAGAAAGCATGGTGGATACTGTTGCCAAAGCAACAGTAGCCAGAAAAGTGTAACCAGTTGCAATTTCAAGAATAGCAAAGTTTAATATTGTATGGAGTACAAAATATACAGAAACTGAACACAGCAAGCTATTCTTTCTCTTCAAAGTGTTTATGGGTCCTTATGCAAACGCTGTTGACAATTATCGAAAGGATAAGCTTAATATAGTTCATTATCGCGAAATGCAATTTGTAACAGACTGGTTCATGCTCTTAGTTGAATCACGGTTTAGCTGGGCAAGACAAAATGGTCGAGAGCATCTACTGTTGTAGCTCTTGAATGTAGCCCCTCCCTGATTACCAATGATTCAATTAAAAGCGTAAACCCGTCTATTAACAAACTCGATCACTTTGTCGGCTGACATGTACACTCTTGGACAACATGCCTTGAAAATAACTTCAAACACAAAGTATAAGTTCTTTCACGTAGTTAAAACAATCCAGAAATGATAAGTTATAAAACCATCTGAGGTCTCTTGCTTTGGAGTGTTATTGGTTTAAAATACGATCCCATGTTCGTTCGTTTGTGGATTCAAATCGCCAGGCCAAACACGCTCACGATGCAGTACATAGTCTTGTTTTCCCATCTCACCGTGCAACTCCCATCTGAAGTGTTATCCCAAAAGCATGAGCTTGCAGTATGGAGGCCTGCCCCGTTTTTCTGCATGATAACACAGGTGACGATGTACTTGAACGGCTTGCCAAGCTTTGTGAGTTGATTCAAACACTGCTCCACCACGTTCGACGTCCACTGGTTGACTTTGTTGTGTTGGTATGCATTTCCGCCGATCGCTCCCTCGACAGACTCTTTTATAATGTTGCTCACTTCATCTACAACGAAGGATGTTTCTTCTGCACCTTGGAACTCATCCATTTTCCCAGCATACGTAGCTTGAATGCGAAAAACACAGACCAATTACTTCTCAATATGGTGGATTAGTGTGATGAGAGACGACAACTTAGCAACCACCGAATATGCTGGTCCCAGTACTCGCTCAGCCCGGCAGGTAACGCCTGGTGGTTTTTGCCTGTTCACGTTGCTGTTTTTGGAAAGGGCAACCCGAGAAAAAAGAAAAAAAAACCTTGCCATGGGAGACACTGAACAGAAGCCTTGCAATTTTATCAAAGGTAAAGTGTAGTGATATCTGAAAATTGAAATTTGGCATTTTCACTGGTCGTTTCGAACTCCCAAGGGAAATGGACAATTGTTCGAGGTCGTATTGTGAGCTCAACATGCATACACGTGGAGAATGCAGTTCTTCCAAAATGCAAGATTTGCAAAATTTCAAATATCATTTGATATTGTTGAATTTGTTTCAGCTGGTAACATCAATGCATCAACGGATCATTCTCATCAGCAGCATCATCATGGAGACGTGGAGCACAGTCATGAACATGGACACACTCATGAATTCATGTCAAATCCTGGACAGTGGTTGGAGAGAGACAAGCTGATCAACAGATCAGATTGGAAACAGGTAGTCCCTTGTTTACAGAAGGTCCCTAATACACTTACAAATGGCTGTGCCACACAATAAGTCACCAACACTGCTATTATTATTAACATCTCCATCCCTTGTCATTGTCATCATCATCATCATTATTGTCATTGGCATCATCGTCAGTGATCACCATCTTCACAATTGCATCAGGCATTCAAACCAGGAGGTACGGAACTGTAGTCTCATCCTGCCTTTGAGGCAGTACCGGTAGTTATTTTTCAGGCAAAATGCTTGTAATAAACAGGATTAACACTATTATCAAATGAAGGAAACAAAAGAGGTATACAAAAATATTTATGTTATTCATTTAGGTAATTTTAGGGTCTATTCTTATCTCTTCCTCTGTTTACATTTTCAGGCTTGGTTAATTTTTGGGGGGCAGGATTATCAGCCTAAAAAATGCCCATTTCCATTATTATCACCATTTTTTCAGATGGTAAAAGCATTCAGTCTTTGCCTTGGTAAAACACAATAGTCTTAAGTAATGATGCTAAGAGAAAGTTCTTAATTTATCCCAAGTACCATTCATATGATACTTCTAATGCTCTTTTCTCACATCTCATTGGAAGACTGTGATTGTACACAAGTATAATACTATGGTTAAATAAATAAATAATTAACAATGATGATGATGATTTGGAACAGTTATTCCATGCAACCATTTTTGCTTTTCAGCGAGCATTTACTGTTGGTATTGGTGGTCCTGTAGGGTCTGGGAAAACTGCCTTAGTCTTAGCCCTGTGCAGGCATCTGAGAGATTCACATGGTGTCTGTGTTGTTACAAATGACATCTTCACCAGGTAAATACAGGACTTTAAATGCAGGAGAGTTTTCTACATCTCTACATCTTTTTCGCTTTGGAGCACAACGTGAAAATTGCAATGTCAGTGATGTAACTAGTTCAAGCCTCCCCTGATGTTACAACTGTGTCAGCCAGGTGTAATAAGAGCATGCCATGATCCCCCTGTCCTCTCTCCCCACATTCTTGTTAACCCTTTTATAAAATGTGTCCAACTGTGCACAGACACTGTATGTGGCTTACTTGATGAAATAATTCCTGAGATATTTTGAGGTTACAAGACACAAATTTTTGCTTTAAATGTTTAGGGAAGATTGGGAATTTCTTGTGAGAAATGACGCATTGCCCGAAGAAAGAATGCGGGCAGTGGAAACTGGAGGGTGCCCACATGCTGCCATCAGGGAGGTACATTCTCAAGATGTCAAATTTCTTGTGGTTCCTGATTGTCTTCAGTTGGTATTTCTAGCATGTTTAAAGCAATCCTTATCATTGTGAAATAACCTCATTCTAGAAGCAACATTTTTTTTAATAGGATTTTTCACTTAACATGGAAGAGGTAAAAGACCTTACAAAAACATTCCAGCCAGATTTGGTGATAATTGAGTCAGGTGGAGACAATCTTGCTGCTAATTACAGCAGAGAACTGGCTGACTACATCATCTATGTCATTGATGTTGCAGGTTTGTTCAACACCACCTTTGTAGATAAAAAACGTATGGTCTGCACAAGTGTACATCAGCTCACATGTGTGCTATCTACATTAACCTGTAGGCAAGAGACTGGCATTCACCTTTCAGAAATCAGCAGTCCTAGTTCTGCAAGGATATGCTCAAATTGTAAACCTTAAACTATAGGAATGCCAGGTTTACAATTTGAGCATATCCTTGCAGATCTAGCATTGCTGTTTTCCAGAAGGTGAATTCCAGTCTCTTGCTTACATGTTGATAGTGTACATGTGTACTGAAGAAGGCTTCTGCAGGCCATGCATGGATAGCTTACCCACAAAAAAACAAACAAACAAACAAACAAAAGAGAGAGTTACTGGCATGCAGTATGTGATTATTATGTACAATTCTTAAATACATCAATATGAGTGGTTTTTGCATCCTGTACTTGATATTCATCTTTAAAAAGGAGGTGACAAGGTTCCTCGCAAGGGAGGTCCAGGGATTACACAAAGTGACTTGTTAGTGGTGAATAAAACTGATTTAGCCGAAGCTGTCGGAGCTGATCTCAAGGTACTGTGATATAGTTATTGACCTTTTGCACTGTAATCTGTTTGTTTGGGGCTCATAATGCCAGATGCTGGCAAAAAAGGAAAAGATCCACAGAAAGAGGTCATAACATTGACAGTGAATTTGAACACTCTTATTTTTCCCTTCAGGTCATGGAACGTGAATCAGCAATGATGCGCCAAGGTGGCCCAACAATTTTCTCCCAAGCAAAACATCTTGTTGGTGTTAAGGAGATTGCAGATAATATTCTAGGTGCTTACAGGGAAGCTGTGAAACATTGAAGTCACAAACAACTCAGTGTTAAAGAAATTTTTATTTTACTTAAATTCAATGTGTTCAAAATATAGTAAAATAAAAACTATGTGGAGGAAAGTCATCTGCCTGTATATTTTAGAAGATAATAGGGTGAATATATCATATTGCTTTGAATTGTCATAGGTGCTTCTAGATTATGTAATTTACCAGCAGTGTGCAAACAGGAAATCTGAAGAGGTCAATACCTGTTGGTCTCTGTACATTTTGTTATGTCAAGGTTCCATTTGATTTTATATAATAACCCAAGTTATTCTCGCATTTTGATTGATTCTTGCCCATGATCTATTAGAGGACAGATGCACGATTGACGTCATCATTACAAAGTTTTTCGCTTTTACGCGTACGAAGTTTAATTCTTTATTATATAAAACAAAATAGATTCCATGTTGCCATGCGTCTGTTCAGTAATAGATCACAGATCGCCGAGTGTGTCACTGATGTTCTTACCACATTTTGACATCATCTGTGATCTATTACTGAACAGATGCACGGCAACATGGAATCTATTTGTTAATCTGAGGTCAGATGGCCAGCCACTCTGCCTTGTTAGGTTTATGACCAACACCTGCCTCTTCTCTGGAACTCTGTCCGGCATTCAAGTAGACTTATTAGGTTATGTTTTCTAAAGTGGTGGAATAGTACTTTAGAGAAAAATACAAATTAAAACTACCCAGTTGTTCAAATAAATAATGTCAGGTTTATGGATAATTGGATAATTATGCAGTTCTAAACTGAGAGTAACAATAAAGCCTGTTGCTACAGTACTTTCACTTTTACATTACTGTGTGAATAATTGACCTGGTCTTTAGAGGGATCTACATCAATTAATTGATGAAAAAATCAAAACTAATGGTGGCTGGATTAGCGAATGGATTTTCATTTAATGAGTGGATCTCCTCCAATTCTTGGTACTATATCTTCAATGATTGCTCTGAAAAACAAGTATGCCTGAAGAGGAAAAAAAAAGATGAAATTTATGTTTTTCATTTTTGTGCTTTTTCAGAATTAACATCTCTGAGTTCTTTCAGGCATTTACACCATCCTTAAATTACATACCTGCTCCGTGCTGTGTGTAGATAATACTTTCACCACAACACCATCACACAGGGAAGATTCTAAGACACTAGCATAAGCCATTACATCCTTTTTTGTGGTATTCATTCCAGTGCATTCTGTGGCAGAAATGAATGAAAAAAATCATTATTTAATTAGAAATCATTAAAGACATTATTGATTGCTTTCAAGAATGCTTTATTCATTACTCGTCATGCTAAGTGGTCAGCCATGCTGGTCGGTGAAATTCCCTTAGCCATAATTATCTGGCATCATTATCACCAGCGTCATTCTTGTCCTTGTCTCCATCATAAATTACCCTGTTCCAGCCCTGAGATTGAAAGAAGAAAGAATGTGAGAACAAAAATCAAGCCAAGTCTTACTTGTTAATTGAAAAACTTTATGCTGTATTCTTTTCTTGATTTCTTTGAAATATGGACCTATAAAAACACAGGTTCCCAGCACCTGATATAAAAAACAAGAAAACAAAAACCTGTTTTGCACAATTTGGAGAAATGTTTTATTTTAAGGCAAACTTTTAACTTAGCATAGTTTTCAACTATTAATTAAAAACCATTAAATTACCATTGTGTTACACAGGGATTCCTTCAGAGACAAACAGCTCTTTTCACTGTTGAGGCCAATTGAATCCCCATAAACCAGCTTTCCATTCACAAACACTCTGTTATGACTTTTGTAACTAAAAAAAAGAAGTTATGTTAAGGAAATGTCTTGTAAAATGACACATATTCTATATATCACTAACTCAAGTGCTTACTGGTTAGTTACCTTGTCATATCCCAGACTTCTCCTAGCGCCACACGGCCAGCAGTGAACCAATCGAGAATGACTATATTTCCATTTGAAGATAGCTCAAAATCCTGCAAAAAAGAATTTGTGTCAGTGCTGTTGAGGGAAACATCTACATTCAATCAATGAGTCAAGCAGGGAAAAAAACCAACCTGTTGCTGACTGTAAATAGCATTTTTGAAGCACACTACAGGATCTGGAAGAACAGCTAGCAGTCCTCCATCTGCCACTGTGGCAGTTAAACCTTGCTGTGTCACCAGGCCTTCCTCTGAGTTGTACACCTACGAATAGCTAAGGAATGTTGCTATGTCCTCCTGTGTCATAACTTACTCGTAGCCAAGTTGATTTTCAGTTGAATCGATAACTACTAATCATACTTCAGCATGAGATGGAACGGCCAAGTCTGAGGGTGGGGTGGGATCGGCAGGTACAAAATGCTGGTCACAGGTCACAGGTCATTGTTTTACCAATACAGAAAGTACCCTAAACATTCATTAAAGCTAACCCTAAGCCTAATTAGGCCTAAACAAAAGATTTTAGGCCTAATGTTAGCATTTGTAAATGGTTAGGATACTTTCTGTATTGATAAAACAATGACCTGTGAACTGTGACCTGTGTTTTGTACCTGCCGGGGTGGGATGAGATCAAAAGATCTCTCTAGGTCTCGTACCTTGTTTTCCCAAATCCGTACCTCTTTCTCCCAGAATCCACCTTTTCATGTGTGACTTGCATCCGGTGTTCTCAATGTTTATGCTACTCCCTAACCCCTCAGAACTCCCAAATCCATAATTCTCTCATTCTTGGCATTGCCTATTTCTCCTACGTACACCACCCTTTCCCCTGGGCTCCCATCATCCTGTCTCCCCTCCTATTATATTCTAGCCTATAATTTAGGTACCTGCATCTGAATTAAAACCTGTGCTCACAAGAACAACAATGTAAAGAGCATTTTCACACACCTTTGTTGATGCCTGAGTTGTGACAACTATGGTGCAGTTTTCTCCAACCTTAATATCAACGGTGACATTGTCACCCTCAACAAGTCCACCGCCGAACGTAATGACGTACAGCCACTGGCAGCTCGAGACCGTTGACGCTTGCCCAGGAACAAGCAACTTTAACTAAGGAGCAAAGGATGTTGTCATTGGGTCACAAAGTAAGCTATGCACATGTTTCATTGTGTGGTAATTTTTCCAAAAGCAGAATACCTTATTGCAGTTCTTACTGGGTATGTGTATTGGAGTTGTGTGCAGTTAACTTTTTGAGTCCATTGTTTTCCTTTGCTCGATTCTTTATCTTTTACCTCGGTAAGTGGAGAGCAGCAAAATTCTGCAAAACCCTTTACGGCTGGGCGAATGTTGTGGACATCACGTCCAACATCTCTTGATTGCATCTGAATGCTCTCTGATCTAGTTAATTGCGTCAAAAATCAAATTAACTGAACTGTAGAATGTTTTGAAGTGTGAAATAAAACAATTAGGACTTTGCTTTGGAAATAGCTATAAGAATGATAAAGAAGGGGGTGGTGGTGGGGAGGCTGGCTGGGTTCCCCCATCCCTCACCCTCAGAGGATATCAGGATGTATATCCCAAGTGATCATGCAGGCCTGGTGGAAGACAGGCTAATTCGTGCTGGAATGGGACTGAGCCCTCATAATCCCTTTTGTACACAAGAAAGCCTTATTTTTTAAATTTTAAGTAAGATGGTTAAAAGCCGCCTTGGAAGTTGTCAGTTGTATGAAGAACTGAGCATCAGAAAACTAGTGAAAATAAAGATATTCGAACGGGACCCACAGGAATAGCCACCTCTGTTTACTCTTCATAAGGGATTCTTCCAATTTCTTTATAATTTTAATTAATTCGGTAATTTAAAATAGTCTACTCACCTGATTTCACGACACCTTCGACTCGTACACACGATTGGGACAAAACATCTTGGGAGAGGGGTAAGAGGGGAGGGCCTTTTCTAACAAAGCCACTGATTGCTGAAAATTGCAAAGTGCAATCATAAATGATACAATAAGATTGAAATACCCTTATTACTTTTCATGTAACTTGGTGACAAATATGTTCAAACTTTAGTTAAATGAAATTCGTTTTTTCAAGGATTTATTGACCCACGCTCCCACCCTCCTTAAGAATTTTTTGAACATTCGACACCAGTTTCCTCCCTCTATATGTTTACGGTAAAGATGGCGGACGAAACAAATGACATCTTTCTTGCAAAATTGATTTGGTGAAGTGGATCGTAGCTTTACTTTCTGCTTTATTTGCGGTTTAGACCTCTAAAAATGGTACGAGTGCTTTTATTTCATCATTTCAAAGCTCAAAAGGTCTTCTTTGAGTCCTTCCAACCAACTGCAATCACTTCAACGAAGGACTATCTCTTCCTCGCAACTAGAGAAATGAAGGTGTTGGTTTACTCTCTGGAAGTGCCGAACTTTCCTCTTTTATGCCAGTTTCCAACAATTTCGAGACCGATCAGGATTATTTGCAACGAGACGGCAAAATGCGTTTTGACTATTGAGAAGAAAACGAACAGGGGAAAATCTGGATGCCGCAGAGCTTACACGCATTCTCGCGCCTACTTCAACTGGTTCAAAGCAAATCTTGACGAGGGCGTGCGCACATTTTTGGCAGGGTACTCTCGCCAGCAAAGCCAAGAAAGTGCACAAAGCGACAAAGTCTTTCTTGCCGTAGAAATTCCCACACATTCCAATGTCAGCGCTATTTGCTGTTGCCTTACCAGTGGAAATGTTGCAGTTGCAAGTGACAAAAAAGTGAGGTTGTTCAGGTGGAATGGTAAGTGGTCATTGGATGGTTCCAGAACTGGTGACCATTTGTGCGACATGGAGCACTTTTTAGACATTGAGCTTAGCATGAGCGCAAGAGATCTGGCACTGAGTGATTCATATTTAGCTGTGAGATCCAATTTAGACATGCAGGTTCTCAAACTTGTGTTTGTGCCTGAGCAAGAATCAGCATCGTCAAGTGGGATTGGGAAACTCAGTACTATGCAGAACAGGTGTGTGGTTGTGTAATAGACTGTCAGAGCTCTTTATTTATTGGGATAAATATATTTAGATATGTGGGAGGATCATTTCAACATCTGTTATTTTGTTGTCAGGACACCAACCTCTGAAAGGAGTATGCAAAACCTTTTGGGATACACACAGGAAACCCATCAAGAAGCCAATGATGACAACTGTGTTCTATGGTCATTTGATGACTTTTCATCTTTTCCTTGTTCAACTCAACCACCAACTATGAAATCAAATGAAGACATCTTGCTTGCAACCATCAGAAAAGAAAAAGTGTTCAAAGATTTCTTACCAGATCCCAAAGAGGTACGAGGGCCTGTGTCAGTGGTCCCTGGGCACACTGTAACTGTGGCTTTTGGAGGGCTGTATGGCATTGGTATTCCTGTGGATGGCTGCAGGTGGAAGGTTACAGGTGTCACAATGTTGTACCGTAGATTTAGAGTTGATCAACTTAGCAATGACGGGAATGATTCTGCAACACTTCACTCACTGCAGCTTCTACCTACTTACACACAAGGTTTGTTGTGTTAATGATAAGGCCCAGTTGCTTGCGATTTTCATGCAAAATCCATATTTTTCGTCTAATTATGTGAGTTGTATTGTCAGGTCAGATACATGTACTTTAATATGTTAGCCATATCTTGCCAGGGTATATTTCCTGAACTGAAGAGTAAAGATTTAGAAAGATTCAGGTTTTGTTGTCCTGACCTTTACTGTGATGGAGCTGTTACCAGTGCTCTATCAGCTAACAAGCTAACTTGGAGCTGGTAGTATTTGGAGTTCATATCATACCCCCTGTGAAAGGTACATGTGAAGATGAGTACACGTATATGAAGATAACTTATAAATTACATGTGGCTTGCGAACATCATGTCAAAGAAACCAACATGCGAATCATGAATGGTGCACAGAATGCCTTTTGTAAAACAGAAAGCAACGTACAAATCAAACAATCAACATGTATTGGATCTAGTTCTGAGTACTAAGCAGAGTTTGTTTAATCTGGCAGGACTTGCTCATGTTAAAGAACTGCAAAAATCTCCTCTGTTTCATAGAAGCTCATCAGACCCCACGCTTTGTGGAATGTGTTGTCTGATCTCAGGTCCCAAGGAGGGTTTTGTGTATGATGTCTTCAGCACCTGTAAGCTGGTGTCTTATTATAAGTACACTTGTGATACCATCAGTGTGTCGGCAGGCAGCAGCCTGCTGCATGCCATCACCAAACAGGGGCTTGAGACTTACACTGTGCGTATATATGCGGCTGCTTCTGATTGGGTGAGAAGCAATGCACCCGTTGATCTGAATCTTGGTCAACAATTGGTTGCGGAATGTACCTTGACAGAGAAGGCAGAAAGGCCTGTGAATGTTGTTACAGAGCCTGACCAAACTGCTCAAGACCAGAAGAGTAAAACTTCAATTAGTTGTTGTGATGAGACCAGGGCAAGATCAAGTCCTGATGCTCTTTCCATTAAAAGCACTGAATCAGGAGATTTGGCCAGTAAAGCAAATGAAGATATTCACAGTGATAGTCCAGTCAGTATTGTGGAAGATCTGCCATCAACATCTAGTTCCAGTCTTTCAAACTGCGAAGCTTTAGGGGCAGAAACTCCTGCAATGACGGAAAACCCTTCCAAAAGTGAACTTGCTCTCAAGTTTCCTTCTGGGAGTAAGCAAGATGAATCATCACCTTCTGATGTCACACTTGTGGTTGACAAGTCAGGAAGAACCCTTGTAAGATTTTCTGCAGGAAGCCAGTCGTCATCTCCTGTGTTGCCAAGGAAAGAAGCTCCTCCGGGAGATGGCAAAGACAGTCACAGCCATTCGGGGTTGACTGCAGCACAAGGCATGAGAGCATTTGCTGCATTTAATCCAACAAGTCGTAGTAGTTCTTCCAGTGTGAAATTGAGTGAGGCAACATCCTTAGCTGCTATGAGCAAGCTGTCAAGTGATTCTGGCTGGACTCTGCCTGTTTTTGATCTTCAAAGCTTGAGACAAGTAAGTGGTCAATTATCACTGTCTTGTAGGGTTCTTCAGAAGTCTTTGCAGCTGGTAAATCACTGTTCGGTCTACTTAAGGGTCCTGGCTCATGAGTGAAAGTAAATTGTTTTGAACTCAGATATATTCTGTATCCTTGGGAAACTGTGATGTCCAGTACCAGTAATTCTCACTTTCTAAAGCAAAAATAAGTCCAAGGAGATTGTATTATGCTTACTGTGTGAGGGAGATTTATGGAGATGCATGCTGCATGAAAGGCACTCTGCACCAATGAAAACTAAGCTGCACTGCACATGCTACAGTTTTCTCCTATTTTATCAATTCAGAAAAACCCTTACTTGACTAATAGTAATAGTCATCTGTTCCTCCCTTACAGACAAGTTGCACTAACTGAAGAATGCAACATTCTCAGAAAATGCTTCATTTCACAAAATAATAGTATGCACAGGTGTAGTGTAAGGGTTGTGGCATGTCCTATCAACTATGACTATACTTTGTGCTGACAAGTCACATAAACTCTGCTTAATGTGCATTTGATGATAATTTGTTACAAGCTCGTCAGCATATGATTATTTTGTTGTTTTTATACAGCGTTGTCCCCAGACATCCCTTGATATTTGCTTAATTGGCATGTATCCATTTGTTGGGTCTCGTTGT
Source organism: Astreopora myriophthalma (assembly GCA_014634185.1). NCBI lineage: Eukaryota > Metazoa > Cnidaria > Anthozoa > Scleractinia > Acroporidae > Astreopora > Astreopora myriophthalma. The sequence goes on from BLFK01000191.1 coordinate 876,188, forward strand.
GTTTTGGCAGCCGAGGAAAGTGTTGTTTTGTTCACAAGAGCCTCACGCGATGCTTTGCAAAGAAGCAGAAGGTGATTTCTCATAACACAACTAACTAGCAAAACCACTGTTAGCTTTTTTGAGTATCGTTTTCTTCAACAACCCAATTGCAAAAACTAACTAAATAAATAAAATTATAGTATATAAATAAATAAAGAGAATTAAGTTAAGCTAATGTGAAATGGAGAAATGATTAAATTCGGCTTTACAAAAGCAACATTTCCAAGGGAAATGTGATTGGATGTTTTCTGGCAAAATATACAGTGAACCTCATGTGTGGTTTATCTACATGTACCCTTGCTTTATAATACTGTGTTCTTTTAAGTCTTAAAAACAGACCCCTTAAGCCACAAGTAGAGCAAGGAGACAGTGCTAATGCTGACTGGACAGTGTATGTTCTGCAGAATATGGAACCCACACAGCTTTACAAGGCTGTGGTAAGCTGTGTGCTGATTGTTTTATTGGCAAAAACTTCCAGAGGGTTAATTTGCAGAATGCAGAGCACACCTATAGTAAATCTTGTTTACCATCTCTACAATTATAGCATTCCAAATAAAACCAAAATAATTAAATGAAGCTATGATCTTTGCAGTTATGAAGGCATTTTTAGCAATGGCGTGGAGAAGCCTGAAAAAAATTCCGGACTTCAACGGGGTTTGAACCCGTGACCTCGCGATGCCGATGCGACGCTCTAACCAACTGAACTATGAAGCCACTGATGTTGGGAGCTGGTCATGTGTGGGTTCAAATGTTCCCAGAATGAATAAACAAAATGGTATATGAAATGAATAATATATTGAACTGCGGATATGAAATATTTAAAGCAAGTGGAGAAGGCAGCTGACATTCAGGCTTTGTTTCATTGACCTTCTGATAAAAAGTAAATGAGTAACGTACTGGCATTTAACATTGTGTACATTTTACTCTTTCGTAGATGCCTCTGGCAAATCGTTGTCAAAAGCATAATGCACAGGCACACTACCATCTTGTGTGTGAACAACACTTGTTTCTTAGAACATTGTGCTTAGCTGACTCCATGGGCAGGGAAGAGAAGAAGCAAAAGAAACTGAGAAAGTTACTGTGCGAGTCTGCAACAAATCTGGCTGAATTGTTTGCAAGGTTAGTGCAGTTAGTGCTTATAATTTTACTTTTGGGGCAAAGATTTGGTATGAACTAAATTGATGAGGCATCTGGTTCACCGTAAAGAAATTCAGCAGCTGACATATTGAACATTAGCTCTTCATCATGATCATAGCCTCCTTTCCACAAGTATGTGTATAGAGTATTCTCTGTACAGTCTTAACTTCCATTGTTCATTAACACTTTGTAAAGATGGAAACGTTTGTCATAGAGGCACAGGTTAACTTGTCATGATTGCTTAATCATAGCCAAGTGCCATTAAAATCTCCTAGTTTCCTTAATGGGATTTCAAGTCAGAAAGAAAGTTCAAGCATTGTAATATCCCCTTGCATCCTTCATTTTCACCAGCTTTTTTACACCTACTGGTAATTCTTCTAAAGTACAATATAGAGTTTGCAATTGAAGAAACAATGCATTGTACTGAAATCTAATCACAAGGTTTCTCTCAGCTACAGTTGAGATGTCACATGTAGATCTCATATAGACAACTTATACCATATTTCTGTTGCAGAATGCCAAGTGTTTACAAAGAGAGTGCTGATTATTTTACAATGTCTGGCCTTACGCTGAGAGACATTGTAGATAGGGCATGCAAATCTGGACAGACAGTTGCCGATGGCTTGATCCACTTATTGGATGAAAGGCTACTGGGTTCTGATGAACCAGTCACTGTGTCTGAGGTTATTAATAACAAATTAATATTAACCTCTTAATGTCAATTCATTTAATTTTAATAATAAAATTATATCTGTGAAGGCACAGGGCAATGCAGTAATGCGATACAACACAATTAGTTTATTTAGTGTTTAGAATATGCAAAGAGTGTTTGCCCAATTTGAGCAATTAGCATTGATCAAATGATGGACAAAGGTCACCCATGACCTAGATATTTCATTGTGTGTAGTTCTTTCTCTCCTCTCTTTGTTGAAGTTCAGATGTTTGCATTTTTCTTCATACAGAATACAGCCAAGAAAATTTTCAAGCTGTATTCAAAAGGAAAGCCCAGTCGAGTTGCAGAGATAATTCTCATGTCTTCCCTCAGTGGGTTTTCTTCAGGTGAGTTCAGTGTAAATGTGTTACCTTGATCACAGGCTATACAATTCAGCACCCTATGTGGGTACCCTGTGGGTTCAATAGTTTTGTTGTTGTTTTGCAGATTTTCAACAATGTCTTTTGTAATTAATGATCACTAAAAACAGGCCGAGATTATCTCAGTTATTCTTTATAAATGTCCATTTATTTCTCTAAAATATCTCAAAATGGCTTATCTTTCATGTGCATTTATGTAAAGAATGTGGCCTTCTGTCATCCTCTTGGTATTGAATGTTTGTTGTGACATGTACAGTCATTGTATTTTCGTGACTGGTATTTGTTTTGGACTTGAATGCAGCTGTAGCTGGACACTGAAATATTTCTCCTTGATATAGACACAGCATTGGCTGCCTTGGAAGATCTGAAGAAAGCTAAGACAACTGAGGGTGCCAATTACCGGTTGGTGATGTTTATCATTGTACTGCAGTCTCAAGCCTCAAGTGTATTTGAAAACTGATTTTACACAACTGTTTGGTTTGGTTTTAGTCTGTCCCCACTCGACAACCTGGTACGAGCAGTGTTATACCTTCACCAGTGTGAACCCGATCATGCGCAGGCAGCTCTGATCACTATTCCTAAAGTAAGACTGGTTTGGATCCATGCTTTTATCAGTTGTGAATAGAAAGATGTTTCTTCTGAATTTTTCGCTCCAACTCTCTTTTAACTGTATTCTACCAACCTCTGAACTTTTGCTAGATTTGCCATAGTAGAAAGTAACTTTCACCCTCAGTAACTAATAAAACTTTGCAGTTATTTGAATGGTTTAATACGAGTTTTCTTTTTTTTCGTCCGACAGAAAGAGCTTGTTGAAGTTTTGAGTACACATTATTACCTATTACATGAAGATGGATTGCGCTTTACCCCCTTAGCACAGGTGCGCCAAGTAACCCATCCAAGACAAGAGGACGAGTTTTGTGGGCATATTACCAATTCTAAAATCAGAATGCTTCAAAAAATGGAATATGCCCTTGTGAAATATTACCTCAAAGAGTCGTATACCTTTGCATTGGTCATGTGGTTATTTTTCGTTATCAGGAGTCAGATGCAACGTAAATGTTTAGGGTATTCGCTTTTTTTTCCGAATGCTCGGAATAGGTCCCAACAAGGCGCCCTTAAATACGGATAATTTAAATTTGTGGAATATTATTGAAGCTCGTTTAGGGAAACGTACTCTAGTCATTGCGTCTTGTTTCTGTTTTTCAGAGTTTGAGAAAACACCGACAGGTCGTTTTCATGGAAGCACTTCTTCGTCTTCTTGATAAATATGTGTTGTCGTTAGATACACTTCTTAGGTTGTTAGGGGTAAGTTGACGCTCATTTGGTTAAGTGATTTTCGTTTGTTTGTCATGCTTATTCAATCTGTAATATGTAGACTGCCCATCTTCATAAGCAACGGTTCAGTAAAACATAGACAAGTGAATATAAGCGACATGAGGGAACAAGCGTTTCGGTGTCATCATGACGCCATTTTCAAGTTCAAATGTGATAAAAGTAAGCTGTCAAAAATATAGTTCGCCAAGATTAGCATAATGCATGATTATATATGCAAATATGCTTACTCATGTCACTTATCGCTTATATGCTCACTTATATCGTTTATATTCACTTGTCTATGCCCACCTTCAAACTGCATTTGCCCTCTCATGCAAAAACTGCAAACTACAAGAGTACCTCCATGGCTGATAAAGAAGACAACGGGCCACACCTGATATAGATTGTCCTTCTCTCAAGTTAAGGCTTCATTTTTTTAACTTGTACCATTGTTTCTTTCAGACTAGCAAACCAGATGCAGTTCACAATGAACTAACCATTGGATTTCTGGAAGCTGTGCTAAATGGTGCGTTTTACTCCGTGTTACTACAACTGAATTAGTCACATGTTCCAACGGAATATCGGTTAGACAGCGAACACAGCCGTTTCCAATCGCTTCGGCTATTTTCCCACCGTCTTCTGATCTACTGAAGCTGTGAAATACTCGTTTGAAGTTTTAACAGTCGAGCTGATGTACTCGAATTTTTAATTTTAATTAATTTTTTTTAAATGTTCAGTTTATGTTTTTCGTTTCAGATAAAGCCAGAATGGATTCCTATGGTGCCACAGTGGTAAACTAACATTTCGTTAATACGGTATACTGATTTCAACGCAAACCTACCGGACTTTTAAGTTTCATTCTTGGACAAGTCTTCGCCCTGAAGTCTCTTAAGTATCTTTTGTTCGCGTTTGCTACCGTTGAATTGCTTCTCTCAATTTCAGATGGCACTCTGCGGAATCTACCTGAAAAGAATCGAACAAATTCAAAGGAAACGCTTGCCATCTACGTCACATCATCACATTGTAAGTTATAAGCAAATTAGCCGCTTAAGTCCCGGCTTTAGACATGATGATAAATTGGCGAAGAGAGAATTTTATTTCAGAAGACCGATACGAAACAAAATCGTCAAAAGTCGATATCTATTCAGTGTTGTTCTATAGTCATCCCATCTTTACTTAGTTGAAAATAATTAAAGGGTTGCTTTAATTTTCTTTGCAGCCAAAAGGCGACGGACATTTTGGTGTCCGTCATCAGTGGCTCGACAAACTGCCTCCTTTTCAAGGTCAGTCAAATGCTTTTCTTGATTTTTACTCAGGCAAAATTTTTGCTACAGTCGCAAATGAGGATTTCGCCAGTGGACCTTTCCCGCATTCATCCCATTAAGTTATGAAACGAGGCTGAGGTGGATACAATTCGAAATGGCAGGGAAATGTTTGCTCCAGCCATTTTGAATGTTACCCACCCCAGCCTCGTTTCATAACTTACCGCGGGGAACTGGGAGGAATGTGGGAAAGGTATGTTCGCATATTTTGTGAAATTTTATGCGTATTTTTTTTAAACTCAATATTCCAGGTTCATTAAGTTTGCCAGTCCCAGGCTGCCCCAGTTTCAAGCCAGTCTCTCCCCAGGGCTCTCCTCAGCTTTCTCGGTCCTCGTTGTTTTCCACTCCCTCGCGGCGAACAGCTAGCAAGGCTCCTTATTATGCTCCGCTGTTGCGTGCTGACACGGGGAGTGCCCCTCGTGAGTGCTCCTGCTGTTGTTGTAACGAGGATCTTCTCAAACTCCAGGTGACTCCTTCACTTAACATATCATTGCCTTAATGTCGATGGCTCTTGTTTCTTGGCTAACGTGTGAATAAACATGTTTTTAATCCTGCAGAAATCATATATAGTCACGGCCGCAATTTAGAAAGGTCGGGTGGTTTTATTTCTAAGAGCTAAATAACTGGTTGTTACACATTTCATTTCAGAGCTCGTCATTTGGCATCCATTGCATGTTTTGTTGTAACAAATGTAATATTATTCGATGTTTCATAGTCCTCTCTTTCGGTTTTACAGGCGCTGTTGTGTTCCCAGTATGCCAGCAGTGAGTTGTGTGATTTTGTTCTCAGCAAAATAGAAAGCCGGAAGATGGACTTGACGTCTGTTTCGCTTCTTTGTTTACCTTTCGTCAACAGACACACCGAGGTAACGATAGTTTCGATCGGCCCTTGTTTTAGTTCAAACATACATTTATGAGGACGTTTAAAGCGTCAGCAAGATTTTTGTCCTCCCATTTCGGCGAAACTTGGCGATATTTGCTCCCGCAAGAAAGTGTCTTAGTTCAGCCAGGCGTTACACTCCAAAGTGAAATAGAGGCAAATTAGTCAGCCTCGCCACCAGGGTCAGCCGAAAGACCATGGCAACGATATTGGCAAATTATTCTGAATTTTGGTACTTTTGTTTCAGGCTGTTGCGACCATCTTAGGAGAGTTTCCTGAAATAGTCCAGCCATATGCCGAGTACTACTTCGGTGAAGATGTCGACAAAGTAAGCTCCACGCCTCACTGCAAGTGCCGGGGTGTTTTCATGTCTTCGAGCTTGTGTTTGAACACCCCCGTTCGAACAACAACAGGGCCGAGTTGTTCGAAGCAGGGTTCGTGCTAATCCGGGATAAATACCATGACAACCAATAGGATTTAATCGGACGTAACCCAGGGTTATCGATGACCCGGCTTCGGGCAACTCGGCCCAGTACGCTTATTTCTTAGACCCAGTTATTTTTAGATTCATATTTCCGCGGAAAATTAAGTGCAGATTTATGCATGTGACGGAAGCGAAGACACTGCGCGTTGATTGACTAAGATTACAATACTTGGCGGGAAACCATTCTTAATATGGTTGCTCTGGGAAATGATAATTCCCGAGAAAGATATGTGAGTTGTACGCTTCTAGTTACTGGCTCCAGGTTAATTTTGTTGCTCTCTTTTTATGCAGTGGTCATATTTGCTGAGAACTTTACTAGACATGTGCAAAGACGAATCATTGAACGATGATTCTGATTCCAAGAAAGAGATCATCGTCGCGGTCCTTAAAGGTAATAGGAAGCTTTAGCGACGAGGACGGCAATGGCAAGGAGAACGTCGCAAAACAACGGGTTTAACTGACCCCGCAAGCGAGGAAAGAAGTTTTGCGGAAGCATTGTTTCCGGAAAGATTTCTCGGAGCTCGCAAACCAGGCAATATTTCCCGAGGAAGCAAAATGTTTCTTTAAAAATTCAGAAACATTTTTGCTTCTCAAGAAAAGAATTTTGCTTCACAGCAAATGTTGCGTGTGTTTTTCAATCCATTTTTTTATCAGAGCAAATTACTTCATTATTCAATTGCGCCATTTGGCAAAGAAATAGATGAACCAGTGAATACGAAGTGGAGATATGCGTCAAGCGCGAGAAAATTCTCAGACAACTAGTTTTGGTTTCGCGTCTTATTGGTTAAGAAAGCGGCACAGAATCCTGTTATTTAGGGTAATTGTGGATATTTAGGCGAAACCTAAGCAACAGCCAAAGTATTTTGAGCACTATTTGAGACTATTTTAATGCGTTTTTCTCTTTGTAGGAACACTCCAGCATCTGTCGAGAATCGTGACTCCAAACGATTTCTTAGCGCTGTTGCCCGACGACGGCTGTGTTGGTTTTTTTCTACCGTACCTACAGCAGTGTTACAGTCGATGCGCATCAGATTCGGTCAACGATAGACTGGTGACGAGAGCCAAGCAGTTGATCGCTTAATCCTGCTTTCGCAAGTCTTACGTGAATTAATTGTAAATTTCCGGAAAATTACCATGATGGTCAGCGATGCACATAGCTAAACATGAGGAAAATTGCAAAGTTGACCGATTCTATTTTTGGAACTCTCTTTGATGTAACAGTGCGATTTTGCTATCACTATGACAACTAGACCCCATTTCTGTTTAGAAACAGCATGTAGCACTAGCAACGCGCGCGCTTCTCGGACCTGCTTTTGAGGGGGAGGGGTTGGGAGAAGGCCCACTGAACTAAGGTTCGTCTTAAATTACAGCGAAGCCCGTTCATACGGCCACGTTCTAGCCTTTAAAGTGTTGGTTAATAACGAGCGAGGTGGCGTGATAAACGATAACCAAGTGTCGCATCAAAGCTAGAAACTACAAGTCAAGAAATTATATGCTATGTGAGGGTTATTTACCTGGAACGAGGGGAATATAGCACATATCCCCTAGGGATAGGTAAATAACATGCTTATTTATCAGTTGGTGAGGTTTTCTATGATAAAAA